>JABUQX010038736.1:0-2500 GCA_015478945.1 Trachelipus rathkii
ATTATTAATATTAAACCAATTTTTTTTGACACCATTTGTTATTATTATTATTTTATTAATATTATTATTATTATTATTATTATTTTATTATTATTATTATTTTATTTAATTATTATTATTATTATTATATTATTATTATTATTATTATATATATTAATTATTATTATATATTATCTATCATCTATCTATCTATCTATCTTATCTATCTATCTATCTATCTATCTATCTATCTATCTTCTATCTATCTATCTACTATCTATCTATCTATATATATATAATATATATATATATAATATATATATATTTATAATATATATTATATATATATAATATATATATATATATATATATATATATATATATATATATATATATATATATATATATAGTTAATGGATCCAGATTGGGAACCAGATTTCGGACCAGCTGAATTCGTCCCTAAATGGGGTGCAACTGTGACAGGTGTGAGGAAGTTTCTCATTGCTTACAATGTTAATATTCTGTCAACGAAGGAACAGGCTCACAGGTATATAGCCACTGTTTATAGTATCATTGCAATGTCGATGTGATTTTTTGAAAAAATCGCCACTCACCTTTGCAGTAAAAATTTCTTTAATAACTAACTGCATTATTTTCAAATCGTTTCATGAAATCTCTATATACATAATTCCATTAAAGATGACGACGATATCTTCTTAAACAATCAAAAGCTCAAAATTTTGGATTTAATTTAGAGCAAGTCATGAGTAATACATTTTTGGATATATTTTTGTCAATTTTTATGAGTGACGTCCTAATATTAAACAGCGAAATATTACTTAATTAAGTTAACAAATTCTTAAAATGTTTTAACGTCAGAAATGGCAAACAATATATTAATTTATAAAGTGTAATTGTTTGAAGAATATTTAGGTAAGCAGAAATATGCTTAAAGAATGTTTATTATATTTTATCAGCTTAACTTTCCCTGATTAGTCATTAATTTTGGCAATTAGACTGTTTGCACAAAATCTTTAATTAGCTCACACACACACCTATATATATATATATATATATATATATATATATATATATATATATATATATATATTATATATATATATATATATATATAATATATAATATATATATATATATATATATATATATATATATATATATATATATATATATATATATATATATATATATATATATATATATATATATATATATATATATATAGTTGTGAAGTCATGTTAGATGGCCAGCAACTGGAACAAGTATCTGAGTTTAAATATTTAGGATATATGTTGGATGAAAAGGGAACGGATGATGCAGAATGTAGTAGGAAAGTTGTGAATGGTAGGAAGATGGCTGGTGCAATTTAATTCTTGGTGGATGTGAAGGACCTAAGTCTTGAGTGCGCTAGGGTTTAACAAGAAGGTATGTTGTTACCTGTGTTAATGTATAGTAGTGAAACTATGGTCTTCAGAAAGAGGTATAGATCTAAAGTACAATGTGTTCAGATTTACAATCTTAATGGCATGTTAAGTGTGAGGAGAATTGACAAAATGAGGAATGAACGTATTAGAGAGTTGTGTGGTGTGAAGAAAGGGGTAAATGAGAGAATAAATGAAAGTATGTTGAGATGGTTTGGTCATGTGGAAAGGATGGATGATAATCGGTTGGTTAAGCGGATGTATAGTAGGGTGGAACGAAAAAAGTGATATATTTTTTTCCTAAACGTAATAGTGCGGAAAAGTTGCCTTTTGATATGTATGCTTTACCCTTAAAATTTGGGAGACGTAAGACAATTATTACCGGTGCCCCAAGAGGTTTGATTGTAATGGTTTTTTGAAAATATGTAACAATTTTCTAATACCGTGACAGGAATTATAGTTGCCACTGGGGGTACTAATATTTAATGTAATAGTACGTAAAATGTACGTTTTAGTGCATACATGTAACCACAAAAATTTGGTCAACCTAGATAAACTTGTTCTGTTGCTACAACAATTTCCATTTATAATTCTTTAATATTTTCAAAATGCACTAAACACTTTTAACTCCCCCACCACTGTTTCGCGCCTTTCTGATACGCATGCATAATTAATTGCGAGCTTGTTTCATTTTTCATTTGCCATCATTGTGAATCGAGCGTTAGTATCGGTAGAACGTGTTTTATTGTTTAATTGTTTATTTGATTTATGTTAATCTTATAATACCATCGTTTGAATCTTTACGGCCTAAAATATGACGTCTAAGCCGTCAACTTCATCAGTTTCAAAGACTAGAAAAACTGTTAGTTGTATTGTTTAGGGTGCCCCAAGACGGTTAAAAGACTGTGTTTTACCTACTAATGAAGATATAATGAAGTTTTTCTTTTGGTTAAGACCTATTTCACCCAGTGTTTTAATTACAGAGGTATGTGAGATCATTTCTTTAAACCTGACCGAGTTTTGGAATAGAGCTTTTATTCCTATAGTATTGCATAATCGGATTATGAAATTATTTAGAG
>JABUQX010038736.1:7500-16384 GCA_015478945.1 Trachelipus rathkii
CTTGGCAGATACTATATCGCTCCCATTCCTAAACACGAGCATCTTGTTTGCTCTTCCAACGACCAAGCCAAATCCAGACAATAATATGAACTTGGTTCAACTCAATTTATCTCCTTACATGGCGTAGCCCTTCACCAATACTAAAAACTCCTTTCCAAAAGAGGTTGTACAACCCAAATCTCTGATGCATGAGTATTCTTTAACAACAGGATTTGTTGCCCCTCCTTGTCAAGACCCACATCTCAGCCTTTCATCTCCATCTGAATACACCTCCAACAATACCCCTAGTCACATAGAGATAATTGTCTCAAGAAGACCATCCTCCTAATATTTATAACATGAGCATGGCCACTTTCTTTCAATGGAATTGTCGTAGCTACCACTCTAATTTTGAAGAACTTGTTCAACTAATAAACATATGTACTGTACACCAAAGTGCATATGTTTGCATATGTCATCGCGATTTTCTACGGTCGGAATATAAATCTCCGAAAACCTCTATAGAAAGAGGTGACAATGATAGGAGAGGTGCAGGAATACTCATTCATAAATCTGTACCCTATTCTCCAATCACTCTTCAAACTAAACTTCATGCAGAGGCAGCACGAATTCACTTGTCCTCTGACCTTACTATCTGCTCGATCTACTTGGCTCCGAGTAACGAATATACTAAGGTCGACTTAGCTGATCTTTTTAAACAGCTTCCTACTCCAGTTGTTATACTAGGAGACTTCAACCTCCACCACCCTTTATGGGATGACTCTGTCACTTCGTCTAAGTCTAAGATCCCTGTAGGTCTTCTAACTCCCTTTTCCCTGGGATGCTTTAACACAGGACTCCCTACATACGAACTATTAGATGCACACACTTCTTCCTGTATTGATATTTCCTTTTGCTTCCATTCCCATATGAATCGCTTTACCTGGTCCCGCTTTGATTATTTATACGACAGTGATCACTACCCAATAACTTTAAATGAGCTTGTACAAAGCCCAATGTTAAAACCTAACTCGAGCTGGCATTATGATCGAGTGGAGTGGGCTCCTTTTTATCAAGTCATAGCTATCTCACTTTCTCCCTTCAATAACCGATTTCCGACTGTTGATGATGCCTTTCGCTTCTTCCAGTAAGTTGTCATCTCTGCAGCGGAAACTTTCATTGAACAATCTTCCGCAAACAGGCGGTCGGGAACCCCTTGGTGGTCCCAAGACTGTGCACAAGCTAATCAAGAGAAGAAGAAACTCTACAGGCAGTACAAAAGGACCCGTACCACCCCAAGCATTATTTTTTAAAGCAGCTGTGTTGAGATCCCGGCGAATTAATCGCCAAACACGTAAACAATTTTTAGAACTTACATCTCAACTGTTAACTCCATAACTCCCCTTCCTTTTGTGTGGAAATTTCCACTGAAAATATCTCGTCACTCCAACAACTCCTCACCCACAGTCCTCCGTTATGGGCCTGATATAACCGACACAATCCCCGCTCCTGCTGCTGTTGCAGATGCATTAGGTTATAGTTCTGCCAGCCACTCGAGTTCTTTCCGCTATCCTGAAGTCTTTCAAAAATTGAGAACTAACACTGTACTGACTGAATGAGTCAAAAGAGATTTTACTCTCCATCAGCGGGATTCGAACCTGGACTCCGCGTCGCTGAGTTAACAGTGACCGGGCGCTCTAACCACTAGACCATCCACGTTCCCAAAAAAGAACGCTTCAAGCATAGCGTCGAAGGAGAGCATCATATCTATAACCGTCCCTGCACATTTGCCAGAGAATCAAACTGCACTGGCGAATAGCAAAGACGGTGCTCTTGGTCCAAACATGATTTCGTACATTATGTTCTGTCATATCCATCCCTCGGCATGAACATTTTTTGCTGGACCTAAAATAACAGAATCTGGAATCGAATTTTTCTTTTCTTCTATTTGGCTACAGCTTTGTTATCTCTATCCCCAAGTCTGGTAAAGATCTGAAGTTGGCGGACAACCAAAGACCAATATCGCTAACCTGTCATTCCTGGAAATTAATGGAGAAAATGGTTTCAGTCAGCTTTCTCCCTGTTCTGGAGAGTCTGCCAAGCCTTTTCCAATTTCCAGTATGGTTTCGGCGCAAAAATCGTTCGACCGCGGAGCGGCGCACTTGTTAAAACTAGACCAGAAACATCCGGGAAGCCTTCCTCACTGGTGGAATGGACTTGGGTGTCTTCTTGATCTGAGAAAGCTTATGACACAAACGTGGAGAACTGTATTCTCCTTAAAAACTCCATTCACTCTGATTCCGTGGACAACTCGCTCTTTTCATTAATATCAGGACTATTTATAATGTAAGGATACTAATTTAATTTATGTTTTTTTTATTTTTTGGAACTGAAATATTCATCTTTGCCAATTCAAATTTTCCCTGACATTCAAAATATGTACATGCCAGGACCCACCCATGATGTTGATTTTTCAACTCAGTGTGGCCGCTTCTTTGTGAGCCGTGGTGGGTCCTGTACATTGACTCAAAAAAAAAATATGTACTATTGATATCCATGTATATGTTATATTTTTACCTATATAATATTATATATAATATATATATATATTATATACTATATATATATATATATAATAATATATATATTATATATATATATATATACTCACATAACCACAAAATAATTTATATGCATATATAAATATATATATAATATATATATATATATATATATTATATAACTTATATTTATAAATACTACTCACTTCACTTAAAAAGATGGGAGACAGAGTCATTAAAAATGCAGGGAATAGGAGAGTTAAGTAGAAGAGCAATGATGTTAAGTTGAAAGGAATGTTCCCCAAGTTGTCTTAATACCCTGAACAACATTTAAATTTACTGGCGCGACTCTTTTGAGGAGAGACACAATTATATATTGGGTGTGCTAGCTGAAAAAAAGTGAGACTCGAGGTTTGATAAAGGAATGTCTGAAAGAAAGAATGCGAGAAGAAACGGTGGAAAACTCATGAAGTGAATGAGCCGGGTTTTGAGAGGCCGGGAGTATACGGTGGTGGCCTAGGCCCAGCGGGCCGATTCAATGACCTCGCCCCGTTCACCCAATTCGACCGATACAACCTACACACTCATTCACTTGAGCGCGTCCGGTTCCGCAAGGGTCCCTCAATTACCTTTTCACCAGACTCCTTCTATTTAATCACTCTCAAAACTTTCTTGAGTATTCTCCACAGACCAAAACTCAAATCATCGTTCACTTCAACACATACAAGCAGCCACCGCTGGGCAAACACTCCTACTCCCTCTTCCATCTCCTCAGATCCTAACAACCTTTCGCCGTACCTCTAATCTCTCTCACTCACCAGTCAAATATACAATTAAATAACCAAAGGAGACAACCACATCCCTTTCTCACTCAAAATATCAATCATTAAACCATTTCGACCTATTCACACTCGATTATTCTTGACAGCATACATTTGATTGCATTCAAGAAGCCGTTCACCCCCAATCCGCATTCCGATTTCCACCACGTCTACAGCATACTACTCGTCCCCTATCACATCACGGTTACCTATACGAATTCCTCAGTCTTTTAATTTTGTTACACAGTGAGACGCCTGTAGTTCAGCACAAGCCACTACAATACTCCTCAGAGATATACATAATACTCTTCTTTCACTTTTCAATATGTTAAATACACCATCCTCTATCTATATTCAATATTCTCTTCCAACTCGATTTATTGCCTTTTTTCCTAATCGTGCGCTGAATAATTATTTTTACGTCAGTTTATCATTGCTCTCTTCGACTTTCTTTTAATTGTGTGAATGGCCAATTGACACCAACCTCGCGATTCAACACGACTCCTCTAAAAGAGAATTCTTGTTTACTTCGCCAATCATATAAGTGAGTCCCTCGTATAGCACTAGATTTTATTATCATATACTATATACAGATAATATATATCATATATAATTATATATTCAATATGTCTTATATAATAGTTATATACTACATTTATAATATATATATTTATATATATCCTAATTTATTGAATAATACTATATCTTCATACTATATTATATAATAATACTAAAGTATACCTTAATATATAATATTAATACTATAATAATATGATATTAATTTATATATATTAATATATAATATATAATATAGTGAGAGAGAGGAAGAGTATAGAGTAGAAGACGGAGAAAAACGATGATAGAGAGAGAGAGAGAGAGAGGAAGAGCATCATGAAGATAGCAGAGATGTGAATAAAGTCGAAGTAGCAAGTAAGATAGTAAGCACTAAAAGTGCTAGTGGTGGAAGACAAGTAGCAGATCAATGATCGTATTCCTGTCACGTTTACACTCGGATTACTAACGGAATTCAGTTTTGTTTTGTAAGTATCGGTAGTTCTAATATAAAGACTTCCTTACTGTTTTTCTATTCATGAACGCGTACTCGTGAACATTAAACTATATTCAATTATTTATTTTTCCTCCGTTACTTAGGCTTTTTTAGATTCCGCGGTCTAACAATTTTGTTGTCGGTTGCGAGTGTTTAAGGTAGTTGATCGATAGCTCAAAATTGATGGAACCCCAATCGAACAATCCCACGTGTGAGATAGCTCTCGAAGCTAAATAATCCTATTAGTTCTATAATATATTATATATATAGTATGTGGTGTGATAAAAAGGGGTAAATGAGTATATAATGAAGAATAAATGAATAAGTTTGATATTGAGTAGTGTTATATTTGGTACATTAGTGTGTGAGAGATATACGTAATAAGGATCCTATAGTATAGTATTATAGTGATATAGTAATGATGATACGTTTGTTATATAAAACGCAGTAATAATATATAATCTCTGGTTATGTAAGTGAACTGCGAGTGAGTCCATATAATATACTATATATGTGATTAGTTGGTGAAAAATAACCTTCCACGGTGCTAGAGTAAGCAGGAGGAATGTCATAGAGCAAAATTTAGGTGCGTCGATCGAAAGTTACTGAATAGGGGTGAACGAGGATGTCTGGTAGCAGTGGTGCAGTAAGACTTAGTAAAGATTTGGCAGAGTGCGAGAAATAAAGGAGTGTTGGCAAGTGAGAAATAGGATGTGCAGTGGAACGAATGCACTCCTCAGAAGACGGATGGAAACCATCTTGAAATTAACATTGGCCACGAGATTTGCAATCGGATATAACCATGAAGGTTGTGGTCGTGAATTGTGTCGTCGCGCGTTGTACTGAATCCATGACATGCTCCTGCAGTCGTAGGATTGTATGTCTTCCTGGATCATTTGTGATTACGGGTAGAGTCTTCTCTGCTGAATGAACTTAAATGGTTACTCCTAGGCTTTTTCCTCATTTCGATAGTACTATTCTCGGTTTGCGAATTCTGTAATCTAACCTGCGCGCTTTCTCATGAAGTTACGGATGCATAGACACGCCGCTTACCCCCAAGCTCTTGGGCGCAAGACAGATCATCGTGGAAAGATTTAACAGAGAAAGAAAGTAAAAGACAAGGATACAACTAGTATAAATCCTGCCAGATATCTAGATAGTAATAAAATTACTCCGTGAGTAATAAATGATTTTAGTACGGAGTGAGCTCGATATGATAGTAGTTAGACCTGATAGATTTTTAATTATGGTACAAGTTTATGATTAATCCATACTCCATACTCATAAAACACGTTTTTAATGTAGTGAATGATATTAGTCATCACTTCTAACGAGAGGTTTAGCATTGTAGCAGACATAGTATATACTCACTTACGATGAAGAATCCCTCTGCGTCCTCCCCTGGAGAATCTGTTATTATACAGATCACATGTTATTAGCCTGAGTAATATTATGTATATTTAATTTATAATAATGATTCTAGAGGCTGAAGATATATATACTTGAGTATAATTTGTTCGTAAAATAGATAGTTGCGTTTCGTGAAGTGACTGGATATAAGTATCAAAGCCCTGCTATTCTCAGTTGAAGAGGGAGTAACAACACAGCACGTTTACGAAGTGGTAGGAAGGATGTGTGCGAATCAAATCCTAGTTTCATTTTCACACCCATTTGTTTATACTTCATTTTATTGTATAAGAAATGAAGAAGAGTGGAACGAAGGAAGCATATTGTTACGTTTAGGTCTTTGAATAATTATCGCAATACAAGGCGTATGATAACGCTGATAACAAAGACTCCATCGGCCGAACACGCGAGCAGTGACATCTTATAGAGAATGGTGGGCATAGCGTCTGCTCATTAATTATCGTTATATGCATGATTATTTGGGGGCATTTGTTGTCCGTTGGTAAGCTTCTCCGTGAATGAGAGCTGACCAAAAGTACTAGTCAGCTAGTTACTGATAACCGATAGTGATGCGCGATTGACAATGCGTTATACAATCAAAACATGGATGTGCTGTGACAAATCATTGCATAGACTCTAACCTTTCTAGTTTATAGAATATTTATAAACTCGAACGTGTGAAAAATTGTTTCCAAAGGCATGAAACCTATTGTTTAGGCATGATTAGGCGGTTACTTAAATGAAGAATATAATTAGAATATTTAAATCTACCTGATTTTCACAATTGTACAAATGGTGTTGATTTATGCGGCTATATAGATCAGTGCCCGTCGCTCATTAAAGTATAGAGCATATTGGTCGAGACCTGATCTTGTTAGAGTCTCGGCGAGGGCGGACGTGAGCACAATGGAAGTTACAACGGCCTCCACCTGGGAAAAGTTAATGTACGTAGGAACCGGATACATGATGTGGAGGAGTGATACATTTTTAGTGCTGAAAAAAATGCATGAAGTTGGAGGGGTGTAGGCCCTTCAGCTATTTTCATAGGTCTGACACAATCGACAGGTGCTTGCGCGATGTCCTTCTGGCTCGTACAGTTCATACCAGTAAGATTGGTCGTTTGACATGCGCAATAATATGACACTAAATCTGTGAAATTTCTTTCCTTGTCTAGTGTGCGTGCCGCGCTTCACCATACTTACCTGGATTTTAATTTTTATGTGTAGCTTTTGAAAGGAGTAGATTTGGAATGAGTCTAAAAGGATAACGTCAGCCTCAACCAGTGATTGCCGAAAGAACTCAACTATTTTGATTACAGCGCTCAGTTGAGTTGTACGGTTGAAATAAGGAACAGATATAGATAAGTTTGAATAATAAATAGTTTAAAGTTGTCAAAAATGAGCTCGTTTAACAGTAACATTTAATAAGGAAAGTAAAGGTTTTATGTGATCCTACGCAGTATACCAGTTTAGTTCTGAGGTACATATAAATGGTATCCTCGAGGTGTGTGAAGGTTTTTGATTTTTTAACCAATTCAAGGATAGTTACTATGAGTTGACATCACTACAAATGATTACAATTGGTACAGAGAAGTGTCTGCATGAGTTATTAAAGGTGTGCAAACATTTTTTATCATTAAAGGTATTGAGTTATATTACAGGGATCTGCTATAGACGACCTGACGAGCGAATTTCTGATATGCGGAAAGGCAAGCGGACGTGAGAGTGGTTATGAGGTTCTAGAAAAGATAATTAGCACGGTAAGTGTGAATGCAGAAGGTGGCTTGGTGAACAATTAAATTCGTTGCTGTGTGGAGCATAGTCTAGGTAAGTATCCGAGGAACTAAAATTAACAGATTTCAATTTCGCAGATGTCCTGAAGCGCGGCACTTCTGAGATGGGGTCCGTATCGAGTGCGAGTGCTGTTACGTGTAACGCACAACATACTTCGGTGTTAGTAATAACGGTATACCTATTCCCATAATAACAATGTTAAAAATGCTTTCACTAGACGAACAAGTAAACGCCAGTACCCATCTTACCATCAACACAACTCCTAGACTCGTAGCTCCAGCGTGGAGTACCATTCCGATAGGATGTAATGTCAAAGAGCATGGCCAATTTAAAGGGAAAAGTAACGGCAGTAACGTTTTGACACGGAAAAGTGTTAGCATCAAAATGTCAAGTCTCTGATCTTGTTTACTGTTATAGCCTCATCGTTAAAGATAGCGGAATAACCGATAAGGTACTTCAAGATGAAAGAACCTCTACGTAAGTGGGCGTACTTCCCGAGGTTAACCCGGAGGTAACGTATTACCCGATATAAAAGGGGTATAGCTATCCTACTGTGGTTCCGTTGTGAATAAGTCAACGTGTGAGATCCACTGCCTCTGATAACAACATTCCTGTCGAAGTGTGAATTATAATGTTTCTAGTCTCAAAGAGTGTTTAGCTGTATACCACTGATGTAAACTCAACTGTGCAAATATTAATACATGCTCATAGATATAACATCATAATAAACTATTAATTCATAATATCTATAGTGACTCGGTGTAAAGTCACTTAGTTACTATCACAAACGCTATTCTGCAATGACTAAATAATAGTTCTAATACTATATACTATTACTCGCTGATATAACAAATTGAATTTTAGAATATTATAAATTTCCTACTTATTCTAAACCTCATACTTACCGTAGATTGGTAATAGTCTCAACCAATATACTTAGATAATAAATATAGTCTCGTTCACATAAAATCACAGGCTCAAGCTGTATAGACTTTTAGTGCCTCCGTCCATGACTATAGGTTGTTTGATATAAACTATATAAGGTGTAACCCCTACAAAATAGTTTTATCGTTATCTGAGATAGTTTGCACTCGCTATCTTATAGAATATTGAGTTATTGATAGTATCTAACAATAATAATAAATATAAGTGTATACTATGTTAATCCTCAGATAGTATCATAATATATAGTTATGGATATAGCTCATCATATATAGCGTTTTTCAACTTATAAAGTCTAGACTATAGCCATAAGACATTATAATAATCATGTGT
>JABUQX010038737.1:2500-55035 GCA_015478945.1 Trachelipus rathkii
CTCTGCTAATGCCAGAAGTGAAACTGTAGGAAGCCCCGACTACAAAACCCCGGCCTTACCTACAAGAATTTGAGCTGTGTTCAAACGAAGGTTATTCGTATGGTATTTAAATGTGCTGCGCTTTACCGAAGTCTCAACGTGCCGCGGCCCATGAAGTCCTCAACAATTCCGGCGATCGCTACTTCAAGCATATGGAGAGGTGTGGAAACCGGCTCTGGGATAGATCAAAATATATTTTGTAATCACAATATATATATAGAGAGAGATAGGTATGATATGAGTATATATGGGAAGTGGTATATATGGTAGTTATATATATGTTGAAAGTATATAAGTTAAGTTGGTTATTACATATACAAGCATATATATAGCAGCGTACTGTGAGCACTTGAGGGTACCTTCGAAAATTAAGAGTTAGTACAGAAAAACGATAACATATAACCAGCGTATGAAATTTGTATGGAATGAATTTTTTTTATATCTAAAACTACGATAGAAGAAAACTAATAACATATATGGAATCAGCGTAAAAATTTTAGGGGCCTGGAGCCGACGGTGGGACACAGATGGGGACGCTTTCCATACCCCGTAGGGAAAGGAGGAACCCCGCGACATCAAATACCAAAGCAGTGGGGTCCTGAGACCCTCCCGGAGGGGGGGAAATAGTCCTACCCTGTCGCTTCCCGGAGGCCGAGAGACCCGACTCTTTGCATCTTTGCGTTTTAACATGAAATAATTCTCTTTTTAATTTAAAAAAATCTTTTTTCATACATATTTCATACGCTGATTCTAAATATGTTACTAGTTTTCTGGTACCTATCTTAGTTTTGAGATATAAAAACAAACAAAAAAAATTCTTTTTTTTCATATTGTATTTATACGCTGATTCCATATAAGTTTTATCAGTTTTTTGTACCTATCTTAGTTCGAGATATCATGCGGGTAACTTATATAAAAGATATAAAGATATATATATATATATAAGAAAGAAGAAGAAGAGTTATGCTATATATATATATATATATATATATAAGAAAAGATATATCTTTTAATTTATTTTATCTCTATATGAAGAAAATAACACATGGTCAGCCTCTAGAAGAGCCAAAATCCATATCTCAAAAACTACAACAGCCGCTTCAGAAAAGGAATACATTGTTGGAATGCTGCACAATTTTTAGTGAAAAAGAAAAGGAATACATTTTTTGAATCTTGGTAAAATTAGTTATGAAAATGTAAAAAAAAAAATAAAAAATTATTGTTAATAATTATAGTATGATGATTAGAGCCTATTTAGAGACTTTATACGTTACTGTTCAAAACAAGTACATTTGCTAGTCCATTTTTTATTCTTAAGAATGGCAGGAGTCGGGGTTTCTCGGCCTCCAAATGGGAACTACGTCGAACTTACTTCCCCCTGAGGCCCCGAACTCCCGTCTTTTTGGTATTTGGGTGTCATGTGGGTTCCTCCACAGCCGCCTCTCCCCTACGGGGCATGGAAAACGTCCCCCTGTGTTCCCTGCCGGCTCGAGCCCCCAATTGCCGTGTAATACATTTACAATAATATATGATATATATATATTATTGTTATATATGTTATATATGTAGTATATTACATATATATATATATATATATATATATATATTTATATAAGTTGTATATAATATAGTTAAAGAGTATATATATATATATATTAATATATATATATATATATATATATATATATATATATATATATATATATATATTTATATTATATATATATATATATGTGAGTTAGATATATATATATATATATATATATATATATATATATATATATATATATATATATATATATATACCATGGTCCCGCCGGCCTGAGCCTCCCAAAAAAAAAAAAGCCAATTTCTTATGTTTATTTATTTATTTATTTATTTATTTTACATTTTCCTAACCAAATTTTACAAGGATTCCAAAATGTATTTTCCCTGTAGCTTTTGAAGTTTTTGAGATATGATTTTTTTTTTTTTTTTTTTTTTTGTTTCCTCGGTAAAATCTTACCAGGATTCCAACAATGTATTCGTTTTTCCTGTAGCTATTAGTTTTTGAGATATGGATGGTGGCTCTTCTAGAGGCTGGCCTATATATATATATATATATATAAAGAGATATATATATATATATATATATATATATATATATATTATATATATATATATATATATATATATATATATATATATATATATATATATATATATTTATATATATATATATATATATTTTAAATTTTTTATTTTATATATATATATATGATATATATAAGAAGGTTATTATTATTTATTATATATATATATATATATATATATATATATATGTATATATATATATATATATATATATATACATAAGGTTGTTGTATATATTATACATATTAGATATATATTTATTTAAATATATTGGTTATATATATTTATGCTAACAGAATTTAAAAAATACGTTCCTCAATTTACACCTAAGAAGATTTCATAGGTAGCATCTTGATGATAAATAAATAGATGTTCTAGGGCGGGAATGAATTTTTTTTTTTTTTTTTTTTACATGTTCTAGGGGCGAAACGCTATGTTAGTTAGGGTTAGTCAGGTCAGGAAAAAAATTTTCATTTCGACCCTAGAACATTTATTTTTGTATCATAGAGGCTACCTGTGAAATCTTTTTTGATCCGGTTCCGTTCCGTGGCAGTAATCTTCTACCATATATATATATATATATAAGAAAGAAAGAAAGAAAGAGTATAAAGAGCATATATATATATATATATATATATATATATATATATAGTATATATATCGATATATTATATATATATATATATATATATATATTATTAGCCTAGCATATTTTACTGTGATCTCATTTTCCAAACTTTTAGAAATCTTTAGATATTAACTGAAATAATATATATATATATATATATATATATATATATAATAAAAAAAAATATATATATATTTTTATTTTTTTATAAATATATATATATAAATATATATAATATATATATATATATATATATATATATATATATATATATATATATATATATATATATAAAACTAAACTAACAATTATTTTATTATTATTATTATTATTATTATTATTATTATTATTATTATTATTATTATTATTATTATTATTATTATTATTATTATTATTATTATATTATTATTAAATATTATTATTTTTATTATTTTATTTTTTTTTTTTATTTTATTTTTATTATTTTTATTATATTATTATTATTATTATTATTATTATTATTATTATTATTATTATTATTATTATTATTATTATTATTATTATTATTATTATTATTATTATTATTATTATTATTATTATTATTATTAGTTATTGTTGTGTTTGCTATTGTTGTAGAAAAATCGAAGTTAAAGTAATATTAAATATTAATATTAATTGAACCCCAAATAGCATCTCTGCGACAGAATTCGAGAGAAAACACTCTAGGGTTAATATGGTATATTTTTATTTTTTTATGAAAATAAAATGTATGCTTCTTCCATAGATTTTGACAAGGTTTAACGACTGCGTGAAAGAAGGAAGCAAGGAGCATGTCAGGAAAAAAAGAAGTTTGTCAGGTGAACGTAATGATGATGATGATGGTGGCAAACTCAAAAAGCAAGATAAACAGCCAAAGATATCTCAAGCAATGTCTCTGAGTGCATTTAGTGGCTGTTCCAAGGAAATTCTGGAAGACAGAATTATTAATTTCTTCGTCGACAATGTATTGTCACTCAGAATCGTTGAGAGCGATTCCTTTATACAGCTGATTGAAAGTGCTTCAGCTAAAAAGTTCTCCATGAGTCGACGTACATTAACCAGAAAAATTGAGGAGAAATTTAAGTGCGGAGTCACCTCTTTGAAGGATAACTTGGAGGAACCTCTTTATGTTGCCACAACAACTGATGCTTGGTCTTGCTGGAACAAGTAGGTTTGATTAAGCAAATATTTTATTCATAATTTGCATGCCAATATAGTAATACAGTCTATGTTTTTACACTTCTTAAGAAATCTTTTTGTATAAAAATTTATTTTTTGAAGATCATATCTTGGTGTTACTGTTCATTGGATTGACCCTCGTACTCTCATAAGAAAAAAGGGGGTTATAGCTTGCCGTCGGCTGAAAGGAAAACACACATACATTGTGCTTGCCAAAGAAATTGAGGACATCCACATTCAATTTGGTATACAGGATAAGACCTGCGCAACTACCACGGACAATGGTGGTAACTTTGTCAAAGCTTTCAGGTGAGTTTTAATCATTATAATATTGTAATTAAATGATAAAATATGAAATATTCATGAATTCTTAAATTATTAAATCTTTAAGTATTAAATCTTAATGCATATTAGTAATAGTATATTATTCTCATATAAAAATGCAAAAGAAATTAATGTTTTGCATTGAAATCATTGATCTTGCTCTCTTGCAGCTTATTTGGTGAGTCACTGTCTGAGAAGAAGTTTAATGAATCAAAGGACAGCGCAAGGCCTTCAATGCACAGTGACAGTGAAGAGGAAGATGATGATGTTGACGAAAGCGAAACAACAATTGAAGACGTCACAGCAGTACTTGACCAAGGTATGAGCTGATAAAGGATAAATTGATAACTAAATTTATGCATAAATAACTGTAGTCTCCGAAGCAACCAGCCTTTGCTGGGAATAATTAATAAATAAATGAGTATGTGTTATAGTCCTTGACCCTTGTTTTTATTTCAGGTTTGCAATCTTCAGAGTTGGGAGACTGCGACTACTATGCCTTGCCAAAGCATGTTCGTTGTGCTGCACATACTTTAAACCTTGTCGCAACCACAGACGCTGTTAAAGTTATGGATCACGACAGCAATAAGGATTACAAAAAGATCTCGAGATCGGCTTTCAGTAAATCCCAAGCTTTGTGGAACAAACAGGCCAGAAGCCCCCAAGCATCAGATGTCATCAAGGGCGAATTAGATGGATTATTTAAAATTCCAGGAGATACAAGATGGAACTCTTTATACGATGCTGTGTGCCGCCTCAACAAGATTATTGGTACTAAGGACAGCGCTCTGAAAAAAGTATGCAGTAATTTAGGCATCCCAAGCTTTGCTCCTATAGAAGTTACATACCTTAAAGAATATGAAATGGTAATGAATCCGATCGCTAGAGCATTGGATGTGTTGCAAGGAGAGGATAAAGCATACATGGGAATTTTGCTGCCAACTATAACAGTTTGCCTTAATCTACTTAATGATGTTAAGGCAAAAAAACTTGTGGCCCTCTTGCTACTGTCGTAGAAAATGCAATCAGAAATAGATTTAGTAAAATGCTGGAAGATGATGAGTACCTCTTGGCAACTGCTTTTCATCCCCATTTTAAGCTAAAGTGGCTCAATAATACCGAAAAAAATTGAGCACATTACCAAAAAGATGGCAAATGAAATAAAACAATGTTGTGATTTTTCATCCTCCGAAAGTGGCAGTGTAGAAGGAGAAACAAATGAAGTAGAGGATGACTTCTTTCTCTCACTGTTAAAGAGTGAAAGATGTGCCTCTAGAAAGAAAGACGAGTTAAATGAGGTAAAAGAATGGCTACAACAACCAGTATCGAACCGGTTTACAAGTCCAGTTATTCAACCAGCCATGTTTCCATCTGGTACGTTTGTTTCATGTTTCATAAAATATAATACGCCAATTCCATCGAGTGCGGCAGTGGAGAGACTCTTTTCGCTAGGAAAAGAAAGACCAAAGCGTGCTCCTCTCTCCGACAAGCATTTTGAAATGCTTGCATTCCTCAAAGGAAATAATTTTAATAATAAAATGTATTAAAATAAAAAAGCATGTTCCTAAATCATAAATATATTTGCTGCGGAAGTATTAATTATTTCTCTTGTTTTAGTATATTTAAAGTACAATAGTTGCGGTTTGCGACCGCAATTCGCGGTCTACCGCAATTGCGTTTGCGGTTGCGATCGCAATTATTTTTTATGAATTGCGATTGCGATTGCGCCGCAATTATTTTTGGGTTGTGAAATTCAACACTGTATATATATATAGCATAGCATATATATATATATATATATAGTTAAGGTTATATATATATATATATATAAGCAACAGGAAAGATATATATGAGTATATATAGTTAGTTATATATATATATATATATATATATATATTGTTATATATATATATATATATATATATTCATATTTATATATATATATATATATATATATATAGCAGTATATATATATAGTATATATGTGTATATTATATATATATATATAGCATATGAAGTATATATATATTAAGGTTATATATATATATATATATATATATATATATATATATATATATATATATATATATATATATATATATATATATATATATAATATATTTATATATATATATATATATATATGGTTATATATATATATATATATATATATATATATAGGCCGAGATTCTCAAAGCCTTTTAATTACTAATATAAATCAATATTTGGGGTGTGTGAATAAAAGATCGGTCGTTTATTGTTTATTAAACTGATGAAAAAATGATAATTGACATGTGACAATCATATCAATTTAATACTGATTATATGATAAATGGGACAATAGATCGGCATATAATTTAACTTTAACACACGTTAATTATAGCACAAAGAATATATGACCCTGCCACTAATATATTATTATCTTTATATCAAAGGATTTTAGCACAATCTTCGGCACGACCTCTTGCTAAGAAGGGCTGGCAAACAATCCTTATTTCTGCTTGACTTTGTCCCTTTCGCGCTCCAGCCATTCACATTTGAATCTTTGGCATCTCTCCCGCCTGAAGGGGGGGTGGAAGATGCTTTTAACTGTTTCTCCAACGCTATGGGTTTGCTTAGTTACAAGCCAAGTTATATAAAATGGTTCACCAGTCATTGTTAAGAGATGTACACGGGTGAGGTTTTCAAATTGCCTCGTTCATAGATGCACACTCACTATGACATACATGCAAATGTTTACATAACCGTTCCTATCCTGTAAATTTTCCCATTAGAACTGGTGACCCTTGGAGACGAAGAAATGAGAAGCTTTATAACCATTTGTGAAGCAAAGGGTTATCGCTTACCCATTTCTTACATTCTCCTCGCCTACATTTTACAATAAATTCAAAAGAAAGTAGAATACGACAGAGGAAAACTACTTGAAAGAGGGTAAAGAACTACAATTTGAATAAATACCACACTTTAACAAATTTTTAAATTATTCTCGTAATAATTATTATAAGATAAGTCTTTACTCTTTCTTTCTCAGGAGACATCTTTTTTCCGTCTCTTATTTCTCTTCCTTTTTCATTTATCAATTTTTCTTTCTTTTTCTGATGGGGAGTTAACAAGGCTATAAAAGATTTTTACATTTCTGAGATTTTCTACTACTACGTATTATCTTTTATTTTGTGAGCATTGTTATTAGTTATCTTTACCACTCGATATGGTCCACTATATTTAGCCTCAAGCTTACCAACATTATATTGCTGATTCCTTACTAATAAATATTTTGCATCTTTCAAATTTTTCGGTAGAAAAACATTCCTATTGCTCAAATTTGTTCTTTTTGCAAGTGGTTTTGCCATCAATCCTGCAAGTTTTTCCATGTAGTTATCATAGGTCATTGGTTTGTCTGGGACATTTGTATCTAATAGACCCCAGGTATATTTATATTCTGACCATACAAGAGCTTACTAGCACTGATTCCGCTTTCGGCTATGGGTGACTGTCTGATGGCAAAAAGAACATATGGTAGTACATCTAACCATTGTTGGTCTCTCATTTCAGGTTCGTGCAGCATCGTTCTCATGCAATTTAAGAGAGTCTTGTGGAAAGACTCTACCTTGGGATTTGCCTGTGGATTGTACCCCGCAGTCGTTGTATGACAAGTGCCTAGTAGCCGACACACACTCTCGAATAAATGAGAAGTGTAATTTGCTCCTCTATCTGTGACCAAATTGTCAGGCATACCAGTATGCGGAAGGTTTCATTTATTAGTACTTTTACTACAGTTTCTTTTGTTATATCTTTCAGTGGGAAGGCCCAAACATAATTCGAAAATCTATCAAACAGGGGGAATAAGTATTTATAACCCCGACAAGGAGGTAACTTGATTATATCTGCATTCATTGTCTGAAACTTATAACTAACTTGACGATACTTTCCATAGATTGGGTTTATTTTTCTATGAACTTTTCTGACTTGACATTGTTCACACGTTCTCACAATATGCTTCACTCGTTTATGCATGCTTTGGAAAACAAACTCAGCTTTGATGGTAGTAAGACAGCGATTTATCCCGAGATGCCCCTGGATGTGGGTTATTTTTATCACCTCATCGATACTTTCATTTGGTAGTAATATTCTTGCACAATTTAATGATATATCAACATATAATTGAATTTCTTCTTTCTTGTACCGAAACTTTTGCTTTTTAAAATTAAGAGAGCTCTTAGTTTTATCTAATAACAATGTTTGCATATATTTATCAGTTTGTTGTTTAATCATAATATCTTTATAATCGATTTCTTTTTTAAATCTCTTTATCAATTCTACATGTGTTTTTGTGACTAAATTAACAGTTTTTATCTCTAATGAATCTTCAGTTCACACACACCACTTCGGTGGGTACATTCTGAGTTTTAAATTCATCTAACAATTTATTTTCTAAGGCTATTCGCTCATCCACTGATATAGGCGGCTCATAAAAATTTGAAAATTTACCAAACTGGGAATGAGTAGTATTTGTGGAATTTGAGTCAGATGTTTTTAAAGGGCTTGACTCTATCCTTTCTTTCGTATTTGTGGCCTTGACGCCTGTGGTTTTTCCTTTCACATTCCTTTGTAACCAACCTCTCAATGCCGCTGGTAAAGGTTCATTCCAAATAGCATTTAAATGACCACTTTCAGTTTCATTCATTTCGAGTTTGTGTTCAGCGCTCTGATTGGTTGAGGTGCTTGCTGAGGAACCAATCCCATTCTCCTTTTGTAAATCTTCTGCGCTGCTGTTGGCTGAGCTATTTTGAAGCCACGCCCCTTTTTCGGTTACCAAGGTTTCAGCTTCATTGCATGCATTTTCTTTTGCAATTATCTCATTTTCTAGTACATATACAGACAAGGGGTTATTTTTGGTATTAATTAAATTCCATGTTACTTTGAAAGAGCTAATAAAATTTAACTGCCGTATCTCTCTGACATTTTGATTTTTGGAATGATTTACTCGATTATATCTATTTATCAGTTCTCTCGATGTCGTGTGTATTGCAATTTTTCGACCAACAACGAGATACCCGTATTTTAGGAGAACTTTGCTCAAGCACACAAGCAATTTGTTTGCATAATCATATTTTCGTTCAGTTGGTGACAAAACACTGCTGTAAAAGGCGATAGGCAGGCTTTCCTTATCATCAGCTAATATTGCACTTGCAATGGCTACCTGAGTGGCGTGCTCGATGATTTTTATCGGTCCTGACATACTTGGATATGTCAATGTTGAAGCGTGTTGGATGACTTTCTTTGCATTTTCGAAAGCTTTGTCAGCTGCCTCATTCCATATGATGCGTCTTCTCGAGTAAGATTTCCCACGCAGATATAAATTTAAGGGGGCTATTATATTTGCCCAGCAGACTAGTGTATTACGGTAAAACTCAAGGCTCTTAAGTCTCTTATTGTTTTAGGTTTTGGTACTTCTAAGATTTCCTTAACTTTGTCATAATTAGGACGCACCCTTTCAGCATTGATGGTATAACCTAAATAATTGATTTTTTTAGCACCTATTTTACATTTAGTGGGGTTTAGGCTAATTTGTAAGTATTGTATTCTTTTGAACACCTTTTTAAGGACAATTTTGTGTTCTTCTTCGGTCTTTGTATGGACAAGAATATCATCCATATAAATTTGCGTGTTATTAATGTCCTAGAGGAGGACATTTGCAAACCTTTGAAAAATAAAGGGTGATGATAAATATCCCATAGGGAGACAGGTGTAACTGTAGTTTCCAAGATTACTGGTAATGGTAAAGTACTATATGCTTTCTTTGTCTAATGGAATCCCATAGTAAGCCTGGGTCATATCAATTTTGCTGAAATAGTTGCTCCCTTTCAATGTGAATATTGCATCTTGCAACGTGGGGAGTCCATAAGGTTCTGGTTCTGACCTTTTATTTAATTCACGAAAATCTGAAATTAACCTCACTTGGTTGTTACCTTTTTCTAACACTGACACAGGAAATGCCCAGGCGAAATTTGTCCTTATTAAAACGCCTGTTGCAATCAAATTGTTAAATCTGCCCTTGTTTGATTATATAACTTATGAGGTATCCTTCTTGGTCTCATAGCTATAGGGGCGCCTCTGATGTTGGCTTTATATGGATAAGTATTAGCTTATTCAATTAAAATTCTTTCAGGTATAATTTTTAAAAATCTCTCCCCATCTTTCATTTTGTTTACTTTTTATGTAATTATTTCCTGTTACATAAGGGTTGAAAAATAAGTCTTTATATTTAGTTAATAAATCATTATAGAATATAGTACTATTAGGGACATGCGGAGGAGAGGTTGAAATGGTTGCAAAGGGAGACGAAGTGTCTCTGGAAATTTCATGCAAAAATTTTTCCTTGAAATTACTATTTCTAATTAATTTTATAGTTTTATTTGTTGTGGGATCTATCAAAATATCATTTTTAAAATTTACACCTAAGTCGAAAAGTTTCAGAAACGGAAGCCCCAAGATGTTTACCTGTATATCGGCTATAGAACTCATAAACAAATTTTCTACCTTGTTTTATTTCAAATTCAATAGTTTTTACATCATAAATATTAATTTTAGGATTATTAGCAGCAAGCATATGACCTATTGGGGACTTCCGCCTTGCAAGGGCATCCGCTTGCAAGATATTGAACTGAGAACCTGTCAACAATGAGTTCCCTATTATTTAATACATCATACACCTGATATAATTGCAGGTCAGTCATCTCACAAGCTTTCTTTCCGGTCTGGTCTCCGTCAAAAACTCTTTCATTTCTCGTTTTTGAAACCGTTATTGACCAGACTTGGGTAGATACTTGTCTCATGAGCTTTACCTGCCCTTATATCTAGCATATTATTACATGAAATCTCATTAAAGAAAGTGTAACTAGCATGCGATAGTCGTACAAGACCTAGAAAATCTTTTGTTTGTACATTACCCTTATTTTCTTGTCCGACACATTTCATTGTTTTCGGTACGTTTACTTTGTGTATATTGTCAATTTTATCGTTGTTCATATTTTGGTACTGCATATTGTCGGTAAATTTATGTGGTATAATTTCAATACTATTTTTAGAACTTTCATACAAGTTTATGATACCGCTTTTATTTTGACACTTATTGCTTTCATATACATTATTTCTCGTTTCAATATTATTATTATTATTATTATTATTATTATTATTATTATTATTATTATTATTATTATTATTATTATTATTATTATTATTATTATTATTATTATTATTATTATTATTAGAAGTAGTAGTAGTGGTAGTGGTAGTAGTAATAGTAGTAGTAGTAGTAATATTATTTTTATTATTATTGTTATTATTTTCAGTATTGTTTTTATTTGTAATTTTAATAGAGTTATTCGTTGCCTTTATATTTTCCATGTTCAATGCATCATTGGTTTTATTATTATTAATTTCATTTTCTTTTATTACTACTACTTCTGGATGAAAGGTCACTTTTCGATTGTGAGACTTTACACTTTCCTGACTGCCTCCAGATGTTATTGAGTGCAGCCACTTTAGGCATTTCCCGCCTGTGTGCTTGTAGGTTGGTTGGCATTCATTCCCACTTTTGCATAGAGTAGGGGATAGAGGGGACAGTCTTCAGATTCACATTTATAGGCCTTGTGGAAGAAGCGCGAGTGGTAATAACAATAGTCCTTTGTGATATTATCCACAGCGGGGTTATTGTACCTCGACTTTCGGCCTAGACTCCGTCCTCGGCTCATATTTCTGTCTTCAGCTGTTTGGTTTCTTTCTTTCGCAAGCAGCCCGATATTGCCAGCCAGGTCTTTTATGGCTTTCATCATTTCTTCCAAATGGCTTGAGATCTTTTCATGATCGTGGAGGGTGGAGTTTTGTAGGCGTTCCTCTCCGTATGAGTGACTCGATCTGTTTTGGGAGTCAGCTTCGAGGAAGCCTTTCCTCTCTCTCATTAGATTTACCTTTCCCCAATAATTATCGTTCGTTGAAGGTTGAAAATTCTTCTCTTTTCGGATAAAATTTTTAAATAAATCATCTGCGACCCTAATCATTCAGTGAAAGCCTTTGTCTTCTGCCAGAGTATAGAGGCTCATCTGGACGTTTGTAGGAATTTCTTTTAAAAACAGTTGGATAGCAAAATTTGGGTTGTTTTCAACCAACAAGTCAAAATTTCTACGACCCAGAACGTCTTTCACTCTATTTAAATATTCGCTGGGGAGCTCATCTCGTTGCATTCCCGTTTTAAATATGTTTCTAATCCGTTGTCTCAAAGCTGGTAAATAGGTTTTTTCTATATCATCGATGAGTAATTGATTGGCATCTTCTTGCAGAGGAAAGTGTATTTTTGACACCAAAGTGTTTGGTAGAATTCCTGCTAAGAGGCGGACTCGTTCATGTGTGTCGTCAATATGATTCAACTTGTAGATAGCATTAATAACAAACAGCCAGCTGATCACTCCAAATGGATCGGAAGGAGGGAGTTGGCTGGAAGTCAAATGACTATACTTTTTCAAGGGCGACTGGTATTCGTGGAGTCGACTTGTTGTTGTTGTTGTTCGTGATTTTAAAGTTTTCGGTGACTCAAGTGGCTCGGCATCGGATGAGGAGAGGGAAGGAGGCTCTCTCTCTCGTGGAGACAGAGCAATTGTTGGGGAACTTGACTTTTTTCGTCCCCTCCCGTTGGTGAGAGAAATCTTAGACCGACTTGGCTTGGTCTTATGCAATAGTTTCTTGGCAGTTACCATATTTTCACTTAACAAAGAGATTTTTGTTTACAAATTTGAGTTGCCTATTTCAAACAGTCATTGGAAAGTTCAATGGGTTCTTACAGACCGATTTGAAATTGAAGCGTCGCTTTGAGATTTTTCTTCGTTCGTCAGTTTAAGTAACGAAGTTTTTTTCACTTTTAAATTATAGCTTTTCTTCAAGTAAGTTTTTAATACACAGTTTAATTTACGACACTGATCACAGTTTGTTTAACACAAATAAAATTTTGAGTTTTACACATACTGATTTATATTTAAAACAGGTTTAAATTCACATTTATTTTTCACAATTTCTGACTCCAATTTGAAGGTGATTAATTACAGGTAATTAAAAAAATGTCAATTGCAGTGATGCACCCACTGGGAAAGGGAGTTTTTGTCACGAGGGATCGACCAAAAGTTCTAGGCCGAGATTCTCAAAGCCTTTTAATTACTAATATAAATCAATATTTGGGGTGTGTGTGAATAACAGATCGGTCGTTTATTGTTTATTAAATTGATGCAAAAATGATAATTGACATGTGACAATCATATAAATTGAATATTGATTATATGATAAATGGGACAATAGATCGGCATATAATTTAAATTTAACACACGTTAATTATAGCACTAAGAATATATGACCCTGCCACTAATATATTAGGATCTTTATATCAAAGGATTTTAGCACATTCTTCGGCATGACCTCTTGCTAAGAAGGGCTGGCAAACAATCCTTATTTCAGCTTGGCTTTGTCCCTTTCGGGCTCCAGCCATTTACCTTTGAATCTTTCGCATCTTTCCAGCCTGAAGGGGAAGAAGATGCTTTTAACTGTTTCTCAAACGCTATGAGTTTGCTTAGTTAAAAGGGAAGTTATAAAGAATGGTTCACCAGTCATTGTTAAGAGATGTACACGGGTGAGGTTTGCAAATTGCCTCGTACATAGGTGCACACTCACTATGACATACATGCAAATGTTTACATAACCTCACTATTATTATAGTTTCACACACAATATATATATATATATATATATATATATATATATATATATAAATATATATATATATATATTATATATATATATATATATATATATAAATGTTATATATAATTATAAACATAATATATAAAAATATAATTTAATAATTAAATTTTATATATATATATATATAGTAATATATAATATATAATATAGTATATATATTTTTTTACATATATAAATTTTAATATTATATATACGTATCTTTGGTCCACAGGTTACTTAAGGACACTGAACGCACCTATATCTTAACAACCTTCCAATCCTGAAATCACAACAATGACATTGGGTAATGGGTACACTACTACTACTACCATGTGGTATTCTATATGAATATGTTGCACTGTTACGTATGTCAGCAATGTCGTTCGTAAGCTACTACTAATGACATTTTACATACTGTTACAAAATATACTGTGTTTCTACCAAATAACTTATCTTCTAAGTTAATATGTATTCTTTAAACTTTATGATAAATCGATATAATTTCTTACTCCATCCTGCTCAGTTCAGGTATGTTACAGTTGTGTATATTGTATGTGTAATTTGTTAGAACATCTTAATATTTTTTAATTATGTTATTCATATGCATATTTTTATTTATGCATATTAGCTGTTAGTTTTACAATATTCTATAATTACTGCATAACACGTATTTTATTGAATGAAATCTTACACTTGATTCTAAGTGATTTTGGTGCGTTGATTACGTTTTTGAAATCGATTTTCATCTATCAGGTCCTGTTTTTTGTAAAAAGTCTATAGCGCATTTTCAAGGTTTTTCAAAATCAGGGTATGAAATTTTGTCATCTGGTAATATTTATTTCAACACACATGGAATAGAAAAGTTAAAATACCCAAATATGACATAAATATTCCAAAATCCTTTATGCTAATCAAAGTTTGCGTTAAAAAACGTTTAATTTGGCAAAAAAATCCTTTTATAATAAAAAGTCTATAGCGCATTTTCAAGGTTTTCCAAAATCAAGGTATGAAATTTTGTCATCTGCATGGTAATATTTATTTCAACACACATGAATAGAAAATAGTTCAAACTATACCATTATGACAAATATTCTAGAAATATCTTTATGCTAATCAAAAGTTACATAAAAAACTTTTAATTGGCAAAAATTTCCTTTTTATAAGTATTTCCTTGCATGCTTATTTGTTGATGGCAGGTCTTTTCAAGGTCCAACAGTAATCGGCCATCATGTGAGAATCCAACCGACCTTGATAACGTTCTTCCACTATTTTTCATAATCTTGGTGGACTCTCCCTTGCTCGTCACTTAAATCACCAAATTAGTTGGAAAGTTTTCAAGATGAATATTCAAAAAATGCATTTTTAAATCGTATTGCAATCTAATATTTTGTAGTCTCCTATAAGGTTTGTTCACAATTTCTACGTAGTTATCTGTCCGATAGTTACCTAGAAAGTTTTTTTCTTTTTAATTAAATGAAACTACATTTTTTTTCCCTTAACCATTCATGAATTTAGGGAAATTATTGTCTTTCAATAACGTTCGTATTTGTGGTCCATCAAATTACTCCGCTTAACATTTTCTCATAAACTTACATTTGGAAAATTTTTGACAGCAATATATTGAAAGCCTTCGCCATTCCTATATGAAAGCTTTCACATATGTTTCATAGGACCCTAGTTTGATATGGGAGAGAGAATATGATTTGGTCCTGCTCACTAAAAGGTGGTTTTAATTACATTTTTCTTCTCCGGCTGTAAAGTGCAAGTTCGTGCTGGCCAGATTTTTTTGCATAATGTTCTTTTTAGCTCTGCTATCCATAAAAGAGGAATAATGGATATTTAGTATAGCCCCCCTGTTGTCCCGAGCAGAAAACTTAACCCATCTTTTAAGTACAGCACATATGACCCATTCGTGCTCCAATATATTTAATAAATTTAGTTACTTTTTCTATATGTTCATATCTTTCTTTTAGACTCAGTGGTCTCCAAAGTGGGTACGGCCGTACCCTGGGGTAGGCAGAGTGATACTGAGGGTACAGGCCAAAGAAGTAGCCCTCATGATACTTGAGAGTGTAGGATCTTGGTATCAGGTGAGTGCGATATATATATAAATATATATATATATATATATATAATATAATATATATATATTATATATATATATATAATTATATATATTATATACTATATATATATATATATATATATATTATATTATATATATATATATTAATATATATTATATATATATAATAATATATATAATATATATATATATATAATATTAAACTCGCGGGACAGATTTAATGCATCACCCGTAATATAATTTTAAACTTTCATATTGGGAATGTAGGGCTAGGGTTTGGTTTTTTTGGATATACCTACTTGGGAGTTTGCACAGGGTTATTAGAATGTAATAACCGTTCCTAAACAACAAGTGTTAGGGAAGTTACAAGGGCAATAAGAAAACGAAAACAAAATATGGATAGATGATTTTTATTAATTCAGCAACATATGTTACAAATTGCAATGTGAATGCAGCAGAAAGGTGTCCTACATAGTTTTTATGGTCCTCTGGCTCTTCCAACTTCTTCCAAGCGATTCGGCATTGATGAAATGATCTTGGAGACGATCCTCTTTGGGGAATGTTGTTAAAGCGTTTGCAAGCTCCCTGACGTGTGGACGGAGCATGTTCCAGGGCTCCAACACGCCTACCCAACAAATCCCAAAAATGTTTCAATGGGATTCATGGTCCGGTTTATCGGCAGAAATGGCCAGGAGTCTGATTCCAACCTGTTGTAGGTACCGTTGACGACCTGTGCAGTGTGCTGTGCGGCTCGTTGTCATGGAGTATACAAAAAATGGACGCAATGAAATCAGCGAAAGGCACTATATATTCTTTGAAGATGTCTTTCGCATCCTTTCAGCCGTTAAAGTTCTCTTCTCAACGATATGCACATCCGTGGCAAACCTCAAACACCAATACTGCCCACACCATCACATAGCTCACACCAAACTCTAATCCATGGGAGATATTGCAGAGCGTAGTGCTCACGATGCAGTCTCAAAATCGCTTGACGTCCCATCTGGTCATTAGTGTGAACCTCGACTCAATCTGTGAGTGTCCAATCTCCATACGCTAGTGAAAATTGAATCGCAACCCGATGCTTCCTGATCAGCAGAGAGCCGATGGCGACCTTGTAATACATACTCCAGTTCTTCTATCGCTTCTCACTGTGCAGCCGAATGCCACATTCTGACTCCACGGGCCCTATGTTTGTAGTGTACGCTTTTTTTGGAAATAAACACGAAGAACTGCCAGACGGAGGGATCTGTCATCTCTCTTGGACGCTGCCCTCGGGCGACCCTGACTATGTCGTCACGGTTGCTGCCAGTCTCCATGAACCGTGAAGATTCGAATGACCGTCGATTGTTTACCCCGAGTTTTTGAACCACACAGTTTTGAGAATCGGCCTGCGCTTCCCGACAGTGTGATGACCCCTATGGACGTTTCTCTTCTCTAACGATGTCTTTCCATTGTGAAGCTTTTTTCAAAGCGACGACTTAACAGCATAAGGGTTTGTTCTCGTTAGTTGGTTGGTATTTTGCCTTTTGTTCTCCTATGACGTAACTTTAGGATTTCGTAAAATTTTGGTTGGTTGTTTTTTATTATGCCATTTAGTTAAACATACACGGTGTAGTTACATTCGGTATACACTCCGAAGTTAGGTATGCCCAAAATAAAACCAAATCTAGCTCTACATATTAAAAAAAATTAAAGAATTTACATTATATTTACGGTGATGCATTAAATTTGTCTGGGAGTTTTAATATATTAATATATAATAATATATATATTTATATAATATATATATATATATATATATTATATATATATATATATATATTATATATATATAATATATATATAATATATTATTATTATTATTATTATACAGACATCTTATTCCGCCTTAAGCCGGGGTCGTGTACGTGCAGCTTCCTCATACATATGTTCCTTCATACTCGCCTCACACACCTCCCCATTCCATTCTAACTCTCGGCCAACACCTACCTTCTCCCACCTCATCCTCTCTCTTCAGCATTTTCCTTTATTCCATCCATCCACTTCCTTCTTGGTCTCCCCCTTCCTTCCTATCCCCTCCGGCTCCCAAACTCTCCTAACCACCCTCCGTTCCTCCATTCTCTCCAGAAGTCCAAACCATCTTAACATTCCCTACTCCGCTCTTCTCAGCAAACCATTCTTCCAAAACATACTCATCTCTCTATTACCCTATCCTAATCCTCTCTCTTTACTAACCCACATACCGCTCTCAACCCTTTCATCTCAAACACTTCCAATTTCCTCTTGAACCTAGCATTCAACCCCCCCATGTTCACACCCAATAAGTACCTGCTGGAGGCACAAATTTTTTTCAAACATACTTATCTAAGTTTATTTATGTGATAAATCCCCCTTTCCATAATTCCCTCAGATCACTCAATGCTCTCATTCCTTCTTCTCCTACTCTGTGATCTATCTCTTCCTTCATCCCTCTTTCCTTACCAAATCATCCCTAAATATCTGAAAAGCTTTACTTCTTCTAATACTACACTCCTACTCTAATCTCTCACCCCATCCCCTCATCTGTTTCTCCTCCTCAAACACTAACACCATTTTACTTTTACCTGGATTTATCTTAAACCCTTTGTCACAACTCCTCAAACTCCTTCACAATACTCAGCCCCTGACATCCTTCGCTCACCAAGGTAGTATAATCGCAAATAGTATATCTTCACTTCCATCTATCACCCTATCCATCAGTTCAGCCCCTCTCCCTCCCGTCAATCATTCCTCTGCAAAACACTCTCCATAAATATAGTTGAAAGCTCAACGGTGACATAACACATCCTGTCCTCAACCCTTCTCTCCACTCAACCATCTACTCTCCCCCTCTAATACTCTCACCAACATTATGCTATTCTAATAAAAGGCCCCTAAACACCTTTACCATAATTTACCCTACTCCATGTTCCCCAGCACCCTCCAAATTCCCTCCTCTTCACTCTATCAATAGTGCTGTTCCCAATCTAAAAAACACCCATACACTTTTCCTTTCCTTTCTACCATTCTCCACAAGCATCTTCATTGTGAATACTTGATCCACACACCCCTTCCCACCCTAAAACCTCCTTGTTCTTCCCCCATTCTCTCTTCCGTTAAATCTCTTACCCTCTCAAGTAGTATTCTCATACACTTTTCCCTACTACACCTCAAGAAGACAAATACTCTAATAATTACCACACTCCAATCCTATCCCCTTTCCTTTATATGCAGGGGAACCAAACAACCATCCTCCCAATCTGTGGAACCCTTCCTTCTTCAACATAAATTATACAACCTGTACAGCCATTCCTCTACCCCTCTGCCTCCCATCTGTAACCATTTCCATACTCACACCATTTAGACTCGGGACTTTTTCCTTTTTTCCTTTAGAATAACGCCTAATAATTTCTTCCATTTGTATTTTCATATCTCCTTCCCGTCCTCTTCACCCCCATCCCGACCTCTTGCAAATCCTCCTCATCTCTCCCACCAATTTCATTTTATAATCTTCTTGCCCAACTGATACACAGAAACCCCAAAAGCATATCTCCCCTCTATCCATTCCATAGACGCCCCCCTCTACGAACCCCTCCTTCTTCTTTCTTTTTTTATTTACTTCTTTCCAGCATATTCTTGCTCCCTGGTTCAAAATTTTCTGTCACTTTTCTACACCATTCATTATTGGCATTTCTCTTCGCCCTCTCCACCGCCCTCTTGCTTCCCACTCTAACCCCTTATATTCCTCCCAGCTTTCTTCTCCCCTACTCCCCACCATTTCACATAGACCTCTTTTTTCTTTTTCACTCAATCTTTCACCTACTCACTCCACCATTCACTTCTTTCCTTCAACTTGCTCCCACCTTTTTTAACTCCGCATAATCCTTCTGGCTCCTTCACAAATTGTCTCTTTAAATCTCTCACTCCTCCTCATCATCCCTAATTTCCGTTCTCTCACGTCCTCCATCTATTCTCCAACCCCTCCTAAACTCGTTCTTACACAATGTCTCATCTAATTTTCCCACCTTTATGACTTCTATTTTCCTCTTTTTTTTTCTCTTTCTATTTCACGTTACATCTCCCCCTACCCTTAACCTAGCAACCACATAGTGATCATATAACCCCCTACCTGCCCCTCTGAATACCTTTACATCTAGTAATCTGCCTCTATCCTTACTAATTATACACACATCCAGTACCGCCCTCCTCCCCGTTATCTCACTCTTCCATGTATACTTATGTTTTTCACTTTTCTTTAACCAAGTATTCCCAACTATCAATCTTCTATCAACACATAAAATCTAACATAACTTTCTTCAGTTGACATTCCTTTCCCCTACCCCAAAAGGACCTATAATTCTACCCATTTCTCTCTGTATCACCTTCCTACGTCTATTCCCTATAATAAACAATTCTTTCATTAACCCCGAAACTTTCCGCAACATTCATCTCAAATTCACTCAAAATCTTTCTCTCTCCTCCTCCCTTGCTCCATGTTACTGGTGCATACGCCGCATAAAAAACTCCCAATTTCCCCCAAATTCACTTTAAACCCCACAATTATTCTTGAATTCAGCTATTTGCACAACTTTACCTTATCCAGCACATTCTTTCTCGATCACTATTCTACCCGTTCCCTCGCCCCACTCTCAGTCGTTCCGACCCGAAATCATAACCCTTATTTCTTTCCAAAGACAGTCTCCTCTATCCTTTCAGCCTTGGTTTCTGTCAACCCTAGCACACCAACCTTTTTTCTTCGAACATTAACCCCACTTCTTCCTTTTCAGATCCTCATTTATCTCTCATTCATTACAACCCACTCTAATCTATCTCTTTTGCCATCCTATCATCTTTACTCTCTCTTCTCTCCTTAGTCTGACCTTGTCTATTCAGCCAGCTCCACTTTTTTCTATTCCCACACTCGATTTTAGGCTGCACGTTTACCGGGATCACAAACCTGAGGCACTTCCGAATACTCATAGCTCCAACCCGCTTCAAACAATTCACATCTAATAACTATAACATTAGCGTATACTCTTTCTCAAGTTCAATATTGTTGATTGCGATGCGGCATCAGATCACCCCCATCATGTCAAGTTGCAGGCAATTTTCTTCTATAATAGAATCAACCAGGAACCTTGGTCATTCCCTTCTGTTGGAGATACTCTTGTTAAGTTCCTTGGCTTAAATTTCTTACACTGGTAACTATGGTATTACTATTATCCCTTGATGATTTCATATAATTCAGACACTCTTATATTGCAGAGTTCCCTGTTTATTCCACTACTGCTGTATTCTATCCTGGTATTTTGCAGACCCTTGTAGTTAAAATTAAGTTAGAAACTACTTACATTTACTGAAGTTCACCTGAAACTCTAGGATCCTTGAATATATACTATATATATTATATATATATTTATATATATATATAATATATATATATATAATATATATATATATAGTATATATAAATATATATATATATATATATAATATATATAATATATATATATATATATATATATATTATATATAATATATATATATAATATATTACAGGCCTATTGGGAGTACCACTAAGAATTATTTTCGTCTTAGAGGTACGCGATCAAAAACGTTTGGGGACCGCTGTTTTAGATTGTAGAATGCCCTATCGGTACTGAGCCTTACAAATTGCCATTGTGCAACAAAGCACCTTTCAGACTTCGTTTCGACCTGTCTGAAAACAGGCGCCATTCATTGAGATTGTGAAACGTAATTCCCATCTCTTTTAACAACTCGGATATATCGCAGCAATATACTAAATTACACTATTTTAAAAAATTTAAGAAACCCTTCTTCTATTTTTCTGTAAAAGGAAATATGTGTATATGAAGTAAAAAGATTTTTCTTTATAAGTCTTGAGGCTAGAAGTTCCCAAGCCGTTTTTGGGCAAATTCAGATCTCACACAAGATGATTTAGCTCGGCCTGGTTAAATGTCTCTGGAACATTTTTATCTTCAAATAGGCCTGGGTCAAAGTCAGTGTCTGCCAATTCCGAGTGATCAACAATATTTTCATGGACATCTTCGACCCCTTGAAGAGGTTGCAAGCCTTTAAATGTTGGAATTGGAATTTCATTTGAATGTGGAATAGGTCGTATCGCGGACTCGAAATTTGGGTACTGGATACATTAGTTACCTTTCTTGCTCTAGCCCGAAAGATTTACATTGCAAAAGTATCAGTTGGGCTCATGGTTAGTTAGCTCCCGCCAATACTTGTTATGAAATAAAATATTATTAAAATCAACCCTATATAACGGTACAAAAACTGTTTAATATATATATTATAATATATATATATATATATATATATAATATATATATATATATATATATATATATATATATATATATATATATATATATATATATATATATATATATATATATATATATATATATATATATAATAAAATATATATGAAAATATTAAGAAACAATTAAATACAAAGCATGTACGCACTAGCATGTGTGCCTAAGATCCTGTACACCTGTGTGTAAGGGAAGCGGACATTATACTTCCCATGTGTACCTATGTAAAATCATTAAAACCATTTAAACTTGTTACCAACCGAGCTTGTATAAAAGACTGTTAGAGCAGGCATCCCCGAAGAGGAGGGGCGAGAATTCAATGTAAGATGCGAGTTCGTATATAACGCTCTTATGATCAAACGAAGGTGCCTCGAGATAGTGCACAAGGAGGATGTGGTGCTCCTACTCCTTTCTTATTGCATAATTACTAATAACCATGTATAAACTATACAATCATAATTAAAAATCCTTTGTTATTGTTCCCATTGTCAACTAAATCATTGACGAAATGTCTAATTATTAAATTTCCATTATCATTTGATCTGTTTAATAAACACTAAAGATACAGTGCTATTATTTCAATCACAGATATGACTGATTGCATGTCATTATTTAATAGATGCCTCGAGAATCTCGGCTTACATCTTTGGTAATCCCGGAGTGATAAAGTTAATTACTTGTAATTAAAACACCCTCTGATCTGGAGTCAGAAAATCTTAATAATTAAATGTGCAATCAAATTCTATCAAAATCAAAATAAGAAGTGAAAAAAAAAATCTGTGCTTATGAAACTAAAATAAATTGTGCGCCTAATCAAATGGTTTTTGTGTCTAAAACTTGAAGAATTAAACAATCTATAATCTCGAAAATAATAAGAAATAAGTCGTTGCAAAATTTAAATTTGAAAAAATGAAAAAATTTCCTCTTGTAACGGTCCCGTACCCAACGACCTACAACAATTTTATAAACGAACCTTCTTTGTTCTAAGAAGCAAAGCATGGCGAGAAAGAAGCTTAAGCCTTGCTTAAAAATTCAACAGAAAAAGGCAACCTTTTAAAAAGGAAAGAGGAACAACAAATCCCCAAAACTACCACGATCTTATTCACCTCCCACCGAAGGGGACAAATATTCAACCTGTGCGCTTGAGTCACCGACTCACAAACAAAACACGCAAGCAAAATTGCGCCAAACTCAATTAAACATTGTGTGTCCGATTCAACTACCAACCTTCGATGCAGTTGATGTTACCACCTGGATTGAAGCGATAAACATCATTTTTAGAATTTATAATATAAAAAGTGAACACAGACAAAATAAGAGTAATGGTTCCAATCTCCGAACCACATATTACGTCTCTATAAAATATCCAATTAAATTAAATGCATATGAATAACTGATAAACACAATAAAAATATTTTATTTGCCTCCACAAGAACAAAGAATTCATGACGTTATTAAGGAAAGAATGAAAGCAAAAGAATTGCCGAGTGAATATTTGAAACGAATCCAAAAAGTATTAGGCTATAAAAATCCCGAAAGTCTCATGAGAAACCATCCAAGTTTTGTGAAAGAATCTTTCCTCGCTGAAGTACCGACCTATGTTTACCAAAATTTACACATGATAGCCGAGTACATTGATTTACCTACATTGATAAAACTCGCAGACAGTGTTTTCAAGAATCTTCTCCCGCGAAAAAATTTCAAATCAAAAAAATGGAGAGCAGTATTCTAAGTGGGAATTTCAAGTCAAGAAATACCCCACAAATGCCTTGAAACAAGAGCATTCTCTGAGTCTGACAAGGACCTTTTGAGGCAACTGTTAAATTCTTTAAACCATCACGTTGGGGGAACAGCAGCCAACTCCCACCAAACAAACGTCATCAGCCCTGGAAACTAAGAAGAAAGAACGTACGATACTCTAGGAACCAACGGTCGGAGAATGTAATGCAACAGATTAACTGACGTGAATTAATGAATCGTAAATAATAATATAATAATAATAATAATAATAATAATAATAATAATAATAATAATAATAATAATAATAATAATAATAATAATAATAATATAAAATAATAATAATATAATTGCATATAATAAGTAATAATAATAATAATAATAATAATGAATAATATAATAATAATAATAAATCAATAATAATAATAATACATAAATATAAGTAATAATAAATAATAGATAATAATAATAATAATAATTAATAATTGTAATAATAATAATAATAATAAATAATAAAAATAAAATACCATAATAATAATAATAATAATAATAATAATAATAATAATAATAATAATAATAATAATAATAATAATAATAATAATAATAATAATAATAATAATAATAATAATAATAATTATAATAATAATAAAAATAATAATCAAGACATCTAAAATAATACTAATACCAGTAAAAATTTTATTACAACTGTCAAGTCTCCGCATGCAAACTATATATTTTTTTTAATAATATCTCAGTAAATAACTTGCCTATCATAGACGGGATATTCTCGGGTAAAGGAATGAGGTGAATTACTCCGCGAACTCAGATGAAAGTTCGGCAAACGAAGAATGTTGAAACATTTATGCGAAGTTTCCGACGAGACTGAGATGGCGGAGATTTGCGAGATCTCTAGCCCTAAAACTATATAACGTTATGATCTGTTAAGTAAGAAAATATTTCGGTACTCAAATAATAGATCTACTTATTAATAATAGTCTAAATAATATTGAAAATAATGCGGAATAATATTGATAATAATAAAAATAATAAAAATAATAAAAATAAAAAAAAAATAATAATAATATAATAATAATAATAATAATAATAATAATAATATAATAATCAATAATAATAAGATAATTAATAATAAGTAATAATAAATAATAATAAAATAATAATAATAATAATAATAATAAAAATAATAATAATAATAATAATAATAATAATAATAATAATAATAATAATAATAATAATAATAATAATAATAATAATAATAATAAAATAATAATAAAATAGTAATCAAAACATTAATAATATACGAGAGAGAGAGAATGGCCTGAACTTTAAATGTATCAAATTTGCAGAAATTTAAATAATAGGAATGGCTAAATAAACCAAATAATAATGAAACGAATATAAACAAGTTTGAATGTAAAGCCAAAATGACAAATGTTAAGATTTTCAAAAGCAATATATTGTTGGACCTGTCGTGTATAATATATATTTTTTTTTGCATGCAAAATATACAATTTTAATAAGGTAATATTAAGAAAATATTCAAATGTTTCAAATGATACGATTGTGATTGAGAAAGCAAGGCAAATCGAAGATCCCAGACGGTATTTTTTAAGGTTTCAGAACTGACCGAGCGCTCGCGCCCAAAATTGAGTCTGAACGACAGTTGCGTGGGGGGGGGAGATTGGGGATGTCGGGGTTTCGAAATCTGAATCTATCTAAAAACGATGATCATATATTAAAATGATGCATCTGGTGAAGAAGAAAACACTAATCTTGGAAATAATAATTTACATTTCTCCTGATAAGTAATTTGTGTTTGATGAAATAAAGATATGCTTTATTTGAACGACATAAAATCTAATAACATAAGTTAAACCACAGCACCAGAGTCCAAAAGTGAACAGTCATCTGACGATCAAATGAAATTAAAAATAGTATATTAATATTTGTTAAGCGTAGGTAATTGTAACAAAGAAAAATAAAATTTTGGAAAAGATTTATTAAACAGTCGTTAAAATCTTCTAACAACCAATAATATCAAATATGTTTTTTCCCATGTTCAAATATGGTAAACTTTTTTCCATTTCAAAACTTTTTCCTACCGTAGTCTCTCTCCACTTTCATAAGAAATAAATCAAACCAAAAAGATGACAATAAGTGTATAATGCGAAATATTTCTAGGTCAGAAAAAGAAAAAGAAAAGTAAAAGTGCTTTAAAACATACACAGAAAATCTGGTCGCTCCTAAACAGAATCTAAGTCTTCCTCTCTGTAGTCATGGTGACGCAAACCACAGGTACATGAAAGCTCAAAGAAAGGCTGCACTTCGAAAAAAAAAAGAAAGAAAATAAAGACCAAATAAAACAAATAAATGCATCGATAGAAAATTTTCTAAAGGAATATCATTTTATCAACATTCAACATTGAAACAAACTTTGAAGTCAAATCGGATTGATCTTTAACTTTAATTTGAAGAAAGGGCTATTATACGTCTGTAATAGTATAGAAAGTTATAAATCAAACTACAGAAAAAAAAGAAAACGATTATTTTGTGTTTAAAAATCCTGACTAGAACGCAGCAATAAAGTGAGAAAGAATTAAAACCGGAAGAGTAAAATTAGACTGAAAATGAAAATAATGGTATATAACTGTTTAACTGGACGAGGAAATACATTGTACTTTATTGTAAATGTCATTCTTAATACTAAACTAATGTTTATAAAAAAATTTCGCATATTACTATCATAGAGTTCTGGTGTTCCTTTGTCTTTCTTAAGCATGTATTCTAATTATTATCAGAGGTTGGGTGTGGAAAGAATGTTGAAGTGATACTTAGTTGCATACAACTATTATGCTTCACCATCTCTTTTAGATCCGAGATCACCAAATGTGGAGAGAAATACTTAAGAAACAATTAAATGCACAGCATGTACGCCCACTAGATGTGTTTGTCTTAAGCTCCTGTCACCCTGTTTTAAGGGAAGCGGACATTAAAATTCCAATTGTGTACTATGTAAAATAATTTAAAACCATTTAAACTTGTTACCAAGCGAGCTTGTATAAAAGACGGTCAGAGAAAGCTTAGTTGAAGGGGAGGGGCCAGATTTGAATGTAAGATGCGAGGGCGTCTTAAACGCTCTTATGATCAAACGAAGGTGCCTCGAGATAGTGCACAAGGAGGATGTGGTGCTTCCCACCTTTCTTATTAACATTAATTACTAATAACCATGTATAATACTATATCAATCAATAAATTCAACAAATGCCTTTGTTATTGTTCCCATAGTCAACTAAATCATTGACGAAATATCTAAATTGTTAAATTTTCATTATCATTTGATCTGTTTAATAAATAAAGAAACAGTGCTATTATTTCAATCACAGATAGACTGATTGAATGACATTAATTTAATGGATGCCAATGTTATACATATAACAATCCTATCATATAATATATATTATATATATATATATACTATATAATATATATATATATATATATATATATATATATATATATATATATATCCTTTATATGTATCATTGATCAAAAATTTCTTGGTGTTGTGAAATAAAAAACGTACCATAGGAACTCAAAAAGGTATTTTTGATTCTGACCCCCTTTGTCCACTGTCGAATTCTTTCGATGCATACAGTGCATGCTTTATGTGGTGCCCACGATTTATCTTGATCACCTAGTTGTATACCAAAGTAGGCAAAGTAAGCTTTTCTTACAAAGTCAGTTATATTCCTTTGATGTGGAAGTGCAAAATTTCCACAAATGTAACAAAAAGAATCGGTGTTATTTTGGCAATTAAATTTTCTACTAGTTGATGGAATATAGCGTAATTGCTCGGCATATTTAAAGGAATATTAAATACTTTTTTCAAAATATATCTCAGGAAATCTGCAAAAATATAAATGAAAACTAGCTTTCAGAGGTATATAACTTTAAATGAGTTAAAATGATAAAAAAACATTTAGTTGGTTGTACATAATCAAACATACAAAAAAGGCTAATACTATGCCATTATATCTTATATTTAGACAAAAATCGCCTTAAATAATTATAATATGTGGCTACAAAAATCACATGTATAGCAAATTGAGTGAAATCTTCCAACGAAAACGGAAAAAGGGCAACGTCTGTTGTGCAAATTTGGAACCTGATAGAGAAAAACTGGGCAGATTCGTGTTCAGCGCACCCAAATTACCTATAATCAAGTGTCGAATTCAATTCAATAGACAAAAAGTTGAAATTTGGTATGCAGTGATTCATTTAGGTAAGGCTTGTTCTATGTTTGTTCAAGCCTAAATAAAAGGAAAGGCATATTTCTCGTTTTACTACTACTACTACTACTACTACTACTACTACTACTACTACTACTACTACTAATACTACTACTAATACTACTACTATCACCATTATCTTGTGTTAATGCTACTGACCCTCTAACGGAATAGATTTTCATGCACTTTTAGAAAATATATTTACTGTTCTCACTTTAATCTGTTACTTTCAAATTATAAGATCTGTCACTTTATAGTTCTCAATGTAGACCATATATTGAGTGATGGGGCAAAGCATTATATATTTTGAACAATCTGGAACAATTGATTACGGAACCTACACATATCCCAGATAGTTTTTGGTAACTAATTCTTGAAACAATTCCTGCCTTATGCTTCAAGCATAATACTACTCCTTTTCAATATATAAATGCAATTTCATTCTCTTACTGTATGTAACTCTTAAATCGCCAAATCTTATAGTAATTTAAGTTATAACACTTTCTTCTTCCAGCAGCCCTCCAAATACAACCCCACATCCGTATATTTTTTGGCACTCTAGGTTAATTGAGCACTGTGTCAAGCTTCAGGCTTTGACTCGAGACGCTTGGTTTCAGCTGAAAAGGTGGTTTGGGCAGTGATCGAAAGACAGATTATACGAGATCATTCCTTCAACAAAGTCGGGCAAATCCGGTGGCTTATCCACCTATGCCGTGCTTGTGCCTCTATAATGGAAGTTTATCTGTCATGGAAAATTTCTCATTCCTAACCTCGCTACTTTTCATTCAGCTCAGATCTATCATCGTGTGGTATTATTATTAGTGCTAAATGCACATTCACAAACAAAGTGCGCACATTGAGATGCCGTGCCTCCCTACTGATAAAAATTTATGCCCTCGAGAAAAAAAAAAATTTACTAACTTCTGTAAATCATTTCTTTTCCCTTTTATTCAATCTTGATGGATCTGTTGCTTGTCCTCTTCTGAAAAGGCATAGCCATCTTTCTAGATCCTTACTATGTTCACTCCTACCCTGATACTCTGGCATCCCTTCCCATACTTCTGGTTTTCAGGTGTCCGAAGGTGCCTGCACGTAATTTGTCAGTCATGATAAGATGCGTGGTGAACCATGAGATCTAAAAGAACACCAATATTACTCGAGCATATGGCATTCGTATTTTGGAGAGTAGCTGCCTGGCAGCCGTGACTTTGTCCTGTTCAACCCACCTCCCATGCCTCAAAGATACTAATTTTTCTCACCTGCTTCAGCCCTCCTATAACCCTCTTTCTTCCAAAGAAGCTACAAACAAAAGTTAAATTTATAATTTTTTTATTTTTTAGACTTACTTAACCCAAATAGATTATATGTTGTATTATGAAATTCTTATATGTAAGTAGTTTAGAAAATATTTGGTGTTGTATAATTGCATCACCTGACCGAAAGGAACAAAAAACAGCATGAAAATTATTGCATCACCTGACTGCAAAGTAACAAAACGGCATGAAAATTAAAATTTTACATTTTCAATTTAATTAGTTGACAATTGTAAATTCCTTAAAAGTATATGGATATATATATATATATATATATATATATATATATATTTAAAGCAGAAATATATATATATATATATATATATATATATATATATATATATATATATATATATTTATAAAAAAAAAATTATTTTATATATATATATATATATATATATATATATATATATATATATATATATATATATATATATATATATATATATATTTAAGTTAAATGTGTATATATTTATATATATTACATATATATATATATATATATATATATATATATAAATATATATATATATATATATAAATATATATATATATATATATATATATATATATATATATATATATATATATATATATATATATATATATATATATATATATATATATATATATATATATATATATATATATATATATATATATATATATATCTCTTTTCTAAAAAAATTTTTTATTTTACTATATATATATATATATAGTATATATATATATATATATATATATATATATATATATACATTTAAAAAAATCTATATATATATATATATATATATATATATATATATTCTAAAAACATTCTAAAACAGTTTCTTCCACTAGCTATGCAGAGAGAGCCATTGCATGAGTCATACATCCATATAGTTTGGTGTGGTACTGCCTTTGTACTGCAATAGTTGCGTCTTCTAGTTCCAGAATGCTTAGGAAGATGACATGCTCTGTCTTATCTTTTTTCCTTTGGTACATTGGTTTTATGGTTTTTTAGAGGCACCTCAACTTTTTTATCGCTGAGTCTTCTCTTTGAACCTTCGCAACCAATAAACCCTTTTATAACTTTATGTCTAAAATTGAAATGGTTTGTAGTCACATTAGGAAACAATTCTCGATATATTAGCAAACTATTTACTGCAGATACGTCTAGAAAATGAGTTTCGAAACCACCACTTCTTAGATTTCCTATCAATTTCGTACGAACTTTTCATCTGATCTGTAAGATCTACGTAACCCATGTGGTTACAATAGGAAAAACATGATAATGGGCATGGATAATATTTTTTTGAGCCAACTTTCTCTCATCTGCAAAGTGTACCGAGTTGTGAAGGAACGTGAAACATTGAAACAATGTATACTGGTTTTTTGTCCATCCATTTTTCACAAAAAACACAAACATCAAAAATATAAATATATAAATATATATATATATATATATATATATATATATATATATATATATATATATATATATATATATATATATATATATATATATATATATATATATATATATATATATATATATATATATATATATATATATATATATATATATATTGTATATATATATATATATATATATATATATATATATATATATATATATATATATATATATATATATATATATATATATATATATATATACGGTATATAAAAAAATGGTGATATTATATATATACATATATATATATGAGATGTTATATATATATCAGGCTCTTACACTCTCTTCTGCACAAGTACAAGTGGCCAAGTACTTCCAGAATTGTTCAAGTACAGCACAAGTCAGTTATAATTGGCTCCAACATAAGTACAAGTACAAGTACTCTGAATTTGTTTAAGTACAAGTACGTTAAGTACAAGTACATGGGATCAAGTACAAGTCCAACTACAACTGAAAATACTTTATGAAATAATATATAAATAAAAAAAAAAAACTTTCTAAATATATATATATATATATATATATATATATATATATATATATATATATATATATATCATCATCATCAATGTCATCATCATCATCATCATCATCATCATCATCATCATCATCATCATCATCATCATCGTTATCATCATCATCATCATCATCATCATCATCAGAATCATTATCATCACCCATCTTCTCCCCAAGACTGGAGGTAAGTGAGTAACATGCACCGGAAGTGAAAATAGTAAAGAATATGAAGCAGAAAAAGAAAAGTTTCCCAGTCTACGTCCCCTTTACTCAATTAGTGAAAATCCTGTCGCAGTCAGAAAAATCCACCCTAGAGCTTCACGGTACCGCGATGGACCTCAACTATGACATCTCGTCATCGTGGGGTTCATTATTGGCCTAGGCAGCGTTGCCAATCATACCTCCTCAAAACCCGCCATTCACTCCCTGTTATGCACTTTTCTTCGCCTTCAAGCAAACTCACATTTCTCTCCTCCAGGCATTCCTTTTCTTACTCATTCCACTTTTTCTTCTTTGCCTCCCATCCCAGTCGATTCCCAACACACTCACCACTATACATCCGTTAACCAACAAAAGACTATCATCCATCCTTTCCACACAACCAAACCATCTCTCAACGTGCTCTATTTTATTCTCTCATTTACCCCATTCTCCACACCGCCAAAACAACTCTCTAATACGTCTATTCCTCATTTTATCATTTTTTTCACACTAGCACGCCACTGGGCACTTGTCCATTCACCACATTGTACTTAGATCATATTCCTGCTACACATTCAGACCATAGTCCCACTACTATAGATTAACAAGGGGAACAACATACCTCATGTAAAGACCCAGCGCACCTGGGCACTTAGCTGTCCCTTTACATCCACCAGCGACAACTGCACCAGCCACCTTAGTGCCATTCACAATTTTCCTACTACACTCTGCATCATCCGCCCCCTTTTCATTCAACATATATCCTTAATATTTAAATTCAGACACTTTTTCCAGCTGCTCACCATCTAACATAACTTCACACTGAGTGTCCTCTTCTCACTCACAACCATAACTCACTTCATTTATGCTTACTTTCTCAAAACCTCCTCTTTACACACCACCCACCAAATTTCTACCAGTCCCTTCAAATCCTCTTCAGATTCGTCACACAAAACTGTAAATCATACTCACATATAATAGGGTAGGAAATCTCCACTCTTTCTATTCTCCATCATTTTAACACTATCCCTTGTCACCCTACCTCTAATTTTCAGTTCATTTCTTCATCCATATACAGATTGATCGCCAAGAAGCAGACATAGCACATCCCTGTCTCAATGGGCTACTAATATTAAACCAATCACTTTCGACTCTATTTATACTTTTTACACACGCTTCACTGATCGTCATATACATACTTTGATTCTATCTGTGGAGTTGATTTTCACCAACACTATATATCAATAACACTTGCCATAGAGCTTCCTATTAATCCTATTATACGCCTCGTTGCAAATCCATATATCAGTAAATACAATTACTTCTTTTCTCCCTCATTATCCTCCCAATCATTTGCTCAATGTTCAGATTTTGATCCACACATCATCTACCACTTCAAACACACCTTGTTCTTTCCTGAAAACCAGTGTTCTTTCAGTCATTCGACTACTCCTTTCTACCTAAATACAAAACATATTTCTTTCCCTACAACACTAATAAACTAATTCCTAAAATACTTACAGTTACCTTATCCCTTTACCCTCATATAAAGGTGCCATTATTGCTAATATTGCGTCTCCTCGAAACTACACACCCATAAACGCTTTGTTATACAACTTCCAAATACAATCACTACCATTCACCATATATATATATATATATATATATATATATAGTATATATAGTATTGAGGTAGATATATATATATATATATATATATATATATATATATATATATATATATATATATATATATATATATATAATATGGTTTTTTTGTGAGGTGAATCTGGATGAGAGTTTGAGAGAGAATTGGTAAGAGAGATTTGGCAGGGTGTGTAAAAGATGGGGTTTGAAAATGTGTAGATAAGAGTAAGGTTATGGCTGTGAGTGAGAACAGTCTCGGTGTAAAGTTATGCTAGATGGTGAGCAGCTGGTAAAAGTGTTTATGGAGTTTAAATATTTAGATATATATGTTGGACGAAATGGGAACGGATGATGCAGGAGTGTAGTAGGAAAGTTGAGAATTGCAGGAAGGTGGCTGGTACAATTAAATCGCAGAGACTAAGTCCTGAGTGCGCTAGGGTCTTGCGAGGGTATGTTCACCTGTGTTAATGATAGTAGTGAGACTATGGCCCTGAATAAGAGGTAGATCTAAAGTACAATGTGTTGGATGATTATGAAGTGTTAGTGTGAGAAGAATTGGATAAAATGAGGAACGAACGTATTACAGAGTTTATGAAGAAAGTGATAAATGAGAGAATAAATGAAAGTACAATGAGATGGTTGGTCATGTCGAAAGGATGGATGATAGTCGGTTGGGTAAGCGGATGTATAGTGGAGTGTTGGGAATCAATTGGCTGGGAGACCGAAGAAAAGTGCATTGAGTCAGTAAAAGAATGTCTGGAGGAGTGAAATGTGTTTGGCAGGGGCGAGAAGAAAAGTGCATAATAGAGTAAATGGCATTTTGTGAGGGATATTGTGGCCCACCTGGGCTATAAGGATAACCCCACATTATGAGAGATGCTATAGTGTGTAATATCCGTATATCCTGTGAAGCTCTAGGTGGATTCTGACTGCGGCGAGTCTCCTTCACTAATATGTATAAAAAAGGAGTAAGACTGGTCTCTCTTCGACTTGTGTCATACTCCTTCTACTACTTTCGTTTTCGGTGCATGTTACGCACCACCCACAGTCGTGGGAAAAAAAAGGTGGATGATATATATATATATATATATATATATATATATATATATATATATATATATATATATATATATATATATATATATATATATATATATATAATGACATACTTTATATTCATATGTATGTGAAGTATGGCAGTTTTGCTCAGGCGCGGACTTTCTATCGACTTTATCAACATCCGTGGCTTAAAATCTAACTTTTCTTTGCCTCTGTGGAATATCACCTCACTAACTTTAACCCTAACCTTTTGCTCTTGTCTGAGACCCAGATGACTAGGAATCCTCTAACTCGTTTAATGTATTCCAACTACATCTTATTTCATAATTTCCGTCTAAAGGGTGGAGTATATGCCTATATAAACATCAACACTCCTGTAACACGTCTGGAGAAATCCCCTAACTTCGATGTTCTATGTGGCTTAAAATCTCCTCTTCCTACTTCAATAATCTTGTGATGCTGCTACTGTTCTCCTGGGTAACAGAACAAACATTTTCATGCCTTTTGAATATCTTACTACTTCTCACGAGACTGTTATATCTTCCCATCCAAATACTGAGGTCCCTATTTGGATTTTAATGTACACAACACTGAATGGTTGGGATCATCTGATTTGGGTGGGGAGGAGGCCGAATCATTCAGCATTCCCAACGATCTGGGAGCAACTAAAGAACCCATTTACCACATTTTCGGATCGTCTCAAACAATTCTGAACACACTTGACCTATATGTTTCACCATTAGTCCTTCTCTCTCTTTAAATACACCACTTTCTCTCCTATCGGTAAATCTGAACACAACCTTATATCTCTTAACCTTAATACTTTCTCTCCAACAACGCATCCTGCCCTATGCGTTTTTTTCTGGCACTTTGATCGGGGTGATTAGGGGGCTTCTACACTAGCTATAATTGGAATGACTGCTTTGACTCTGCAGACGCTTCGGCTTCTGCCATTAATGATAAGGTGGAAGCTGTAATCATTGATGGGATGAGCAGGTACATTCCTTCTTCGACTAAATCTTTTTCTCCTTCATAATCCATGGTTCCGATCAAAGCTTTCTCTCCAACAGCTCCATCCTCCCCTATGCGTTTTTTCTGGCACTTTGATCGGGGTGATTGGGGGCCTTGCGTCTACGCTAACTATAATTGAATGACTGCTTCCCAGACGTCATTTCACGATAAGGTGGAAGCTGTAACGTTGATGGATGAGCAGGTTCATTCCTTCTTCGACTAAATCTTTTCTCCCTCATAATCCATGGTTCGATCGTGCTTGCTCTCAGGCCAGGCTAGAGACAGTGCGTATTGGGGGTGGAAAATCTCTTGTTCTCCTATCACTCTGGGTTAATTTTCATTCAGTTAGAAATCGTTGTAGGGATACTCTTCAACGAGCAAAGCTGGCTTTCCAAAGTGCGCTAACCTCCTTGATTCTTCTACTGATAAATCTTTCTGCCAAAAAATATTCTCTACTTTTGGTGTAAATCTGCTCCTCCTCTCTTATTTTTCCGATCTTATGCCTGTTTTGCTAATTACCTCCAACTGAAAAGGCCAATCTCTTTCGGCCTCCTATTTCCCTCTAACTCAACCCTGTGGATGATTCTGTTCTCCTCCTCCTTCTTCCCCTCTCTCTCTCAGGTGTCCTCGTCACTCCTTCTCTGTGACATTGATCAAGTGCAGCATGTGGCTCCTGAACTAAGTGAAAGTTAGGAAGACGGTGGCCTGATGGCATTCCTCTCCGAGTTTTGAGGGAGTGTGCTTCCGTGCTGACTCTCGCCTCTCGTTCAACTATTATTTTCTCATGTCTCATTAATACGCTCCTTCAGTGTTGGAAGCAATGCCCATGTCCAACTCCTGCCTTGGTTCCGAAAAAAAGAAGCTGCTCTGATCCTTCAACTATCGCCCTATAGCTCTCACATGTATTCTACTCCAAGATCTGAAACCCTACCAACTCTCATTTAGATCATCTGGAGCCCTATCTGCCTTCGTGATCGCCAGTACGTTTCTCGGCAACTCGAGGTCGTTCACTGGCGATATACTTTCCTATCTAACTGATTTATGGTTTTCCGCCCTCAGGAACTACGGGGAGATGCGTGGTGTGGCGCTTGACATATCCAAGGCATTTGACCGGGTATGGCATCATGTCACTGCCTTCCAGCCTCTCCTTTGGGTTTCTCGTGCTTACCATGCCCAGCTTCAAATCGCCTGCCACACATCGGCTGTTGTTGATGGGGCGACTTCTTCTTTTCTGTCAACAGTGTGTTCCTCAGGGTTATGTCTTATCTCCTACTTTATTCCTACTTTCATTAATGATCTTCTCACCTGCACATCTAACTCTATCCACTCGTATGCCGATGACTAGACCCTTCATTCTTCAACTCATTTCAATTCTGCTCCCTCTTTTACTTCTAGAATTGCCTCTCGTCTTAATCTTTCCGATTCTATTCTCGCTGACCTGGATAGAATTTCCGGGTGGGGTCGTCTCAACCTTGTGAAGTTCAATTCTTTAAAAACCCAACTGCCAAATCTCCCTCTCTGAGACACCTCTAACTTTCCTATCACTTTCGACAGTTCTCTGTCTCTCCTGCTGACAATATAAACATCCTGGCCTCAACATAAACAAAAATCTGTTTAAACCTCATACACATCACAACGGTTGCGGGGCGTAAATTTGCCAGTTCATAGAGTTCTGTTTAGGCTGCAGGTAAAGTAAGACTTTTCCTCTTCTCTCAGCTCAACACCCCAGCTATACAGGGCTCCCATCCGCCCCTTGTATGGAGTAATTGCCTCTATTGGGGCTCTGCTCACCCGGTCACGGATAGATCGATCAAAGGCCAAAAGGTCATAAACCTGCCCTGCACCCTTCCTGAGCCTATCTTCTGACCTCTATCTTTTCGGCGATGCTGGTGCTTATCTCTTTTTCAATAGGTACCCGTGCAGTAAAGCGCTCGAGGGAACTTATCACTTACGTACCACCCCACCTTTTTGACGCCCTCGTAGCACAAGGGGTGCCGTGTCGGCGCACGAGTTTATGTGTTGGTATTAGCACTCCAGGCTTGCCTGCTGTGTTTCCTTCTTCTGCCACCTCTGTTCTGTGGGAATTTTCTTCCATCTTCTGTGTTTCCTGCTGAATTTAATCTCTCTAACTTTATTCAATGCCTGCGTCTGTGCTCATCTGCGTAGTCTGCGTTAGTTGATGAATGACTGATGTGTGTGTGCAACACTCCCTCTCTTAAGAGATTTCAGTCAAAGAGTGGTGGTGATAACCAAATAAAAAAATGGAAATTTATTAGAATACCTATAAGAAATAGTCATCAATACGCAGGAAAATGTAGATATAAAAATATCGTATTATTGCGTTGGGGCACTAGTACTTGTACCAAGTAAAGGCTCAAGTATGTTACGCTACAAGTACACTGGTTTAAAACTGCAATTACAAGGGCCAAGCATCTAAAATGTACTTGTCCAAGCATACAAGGTCAAAATTGAACCCGCTTTCCGATATATATATATATATATATATGAGAGCATATATATATATATATATATATATATATATATATATATATATATATATATATATATATATATATAGTTATATTTATATATATATATATACATATATATATATATATATATATATATATAGTAAAGTATATATAGTATATATATATATATATATATATATATACGTAAAAGTATTATGTTATTATATACATAGCATATATATATATAAAAGAGTTATATATATATATATATATATATATATATATATTATATATTATATATATATATATATATATATATATATATATATATATGTTATTATATATTTAAATATTATCTATATATATATATATATATATATATATATATATATATATATATATATATATATATATATATATATATATATATATATACGGTATATATATATATATATATATATATATATATATATATATATATATATATATATATATATATATATATATATATATATATATATATATATATATATATATATATATATATATATATATATATATATATATATATATATATATATATATATATATATATAAATTTTATTCCAACCACTGATACTTTTTTAGACCAACCAGAACCACCAAATTGAAGGGAAGAAGCTCTCATTGCCCCCATTGTCTCCCTCTTCTTCATCACAGCAAATACTTCCGTCTGATCATCAGAGAGGTTGCATAGCACTGTTTCAACTTCTTCACTAGTTTCCAAAAGTCGGCGAAATGTTTTAGATATACTGTAATATGCATATAAAAGGTGTCAAAAGTATGATTTTTCTTCAAAATTTTGGATGCAAATATATCATACAGCATACATTTTATGAAATAATTTTTTAGATACAATACATATATGAGATATATATTTGAATATTATATCCAAAAAAATCGGTATATATCATAATATATTAATTTAAAAATAATTGAAACTAATAGGCAACTCAAGGCAGGTGATGACTTCAAGAAACACTTTTATAATCTCTTTTACACTAAAGTGGCTGTACGTAGCATTGTGAAACATAAAAGATATTAGAAAGTACACATTTAAATATACTATATACAAAAATATGCCATATTCTAAAAAAATAAGGTATCAAAAACTGCATGACTACTTACCTTTTCAAGAAACATTGCACACGCTGACAGCTAAAGACCATAACTAATTTAGAATAATTCTTATGCAAATTTTTATATGCGAAATAGAAAGAGGAAGGGTTAATCGACTCACACGCGTTGGTGATGGTTTTCGTTGCAAACCTGACAGCAAAATACAAACTCTAGAAAAGGTGATACAAAAGCGGACCTGCCATGCGAAAGGGTATAATCAGTCGATTCCTAAGAAGAGCAGCTGCTCAGATCTTTCAATCACCGTCATATTTGCATTCCAGTCTAAAATATTTGAAGATCTCATTAATTCTCATTTCCTGTATCAATTGGAATCTCATTCTCTTTTCTCAGATCACCAGTATGGCTTATAGTACTCAAGCTTAACTGTTTACATACTTCCCTCTGTCACTGATTTATTGTCTTCTACCTTTAGGAACTATAAGGAGACATGTGTGGTGCCACTAGACATGCCAGAAACCTTTGAATGGTATGGCTCGGGTCGCTACTCTGGAAGTTTCTTTTGAGTTTTTACCTTCTCTATGGTTACTCACTTCTAGTTTTCTTTCGGAAAATTCCATATTGACTCTTGTTGATGGAATGAAATCATCCATTCTTATTTATTGTTGTGGTCTGCAGGGTTCTGTCTCTACTTTTCAACCTGACCCATATTCCATCAAATCAATTTTCTAATTTGCACTTTTAACCCTGCTCATTCTTATGCCAAGGACTCAACTCTAAACTTTTCTACTCATTTCAAATCTGCTTCATCTTGCATCTACAGTAGATTTGCTTCTCAACTTCATCTTTCGAAGCCAATTCTTGCTGATTTGAATACGATTTCCTGGCCTGTTCGCCTAAACTCTTTAAAAACTCAACTCCATCACATCTACCTCTCAAAAACATCTCCCAACTTTCCTATCTCCTTTGACTACTCAATTGTCTAATTATGAATAAACATTCTTTGTAGTATCTGAGCATAAGTAACTGTATTCAAAACCTCACATAGCACCTGTTGTTAATGTCTTGCTGGGAGTTCTTTTCATGGTTCGGGAATGCTTTATTTCGAACAACAGTTACCCAGTTATATAAAGGTCTTATCCTATGTAAATACTGATTTTCATATATTGTGAGATTCTGGTCTCCACTGTTGATTCTTGGATAGATTGAGTCTAAGACCAGTGGTGGCTCGTGGTTCTTGTGTACGGGGATGCTGTTTATATATATATATATATATATATATATATATATATATATATATATATATATATATATATATATATATATATATATATATATATATATATATATATATATGTATATATATAGTATATATATATATATATATATATATATATATATATATATATATATATATATATATATATATATATATATATATATATATATATATATATATATATATATATATATATATATATATATATATATATATATATAGTGGGTATATATATATATATGTATATATATATATATATATATAAGTATATATATATATATATATGTTATATATATATATATATATATATACAGGCCAGCGCATCCCGAAGAGTTCAGGCATGTAACTAGAAAACTATAACATCTACTGGAAAATAAAACATTTTTGATTTCAGGAAGTAATTTCATCGAGGAAACTTAAAAAATTATTATTCTAATATTTATTAAAAACTTAAAATTTAGTAATATCTTAGACCTGAAATAATAATGCTCTGATTGACCTTGAAAGCTGCAGTAGTCTCGAGAGTAAAAGTTGTTGCCAAATACTGTTTTGGAGAAAATATTACTTTTTCTTTAAACCTCAGGTTCGAGCTGATTTGACAGAGGGGGACTAGCCTCCATCTTTCCAGCGGGTAGAAGGCTGAGAAACCACGACTCTATCTATATCGTTCTTATTTACCCGTGGGTATTCGTCCGTTTTAAAAAAAAATTCAACATTTGGCACCTCTGCTGCTGCATACTGGAGTAAGCCGCATCTTTGATTTATCAAAACTAATTTTTCAACAATTTTTAACCAATTTTAATTTTTAAAAAGCGTTATTTTTTTATATTTTTTTTAATTTCCGGGGTAATGTCTCCTGATTAATAAAATGATTTTTATTTTCGTGTACCTGTTAGTGTTTTAGTTACATGCCTGGCCTTTTAGATTTGAATCATATATATATATATATATATAGTATATATATATATATATGGTTATATTTTTATTAGTTATATATATATATATATATATATATATATATATATATATATATATATATATATATTTATATATATATATATAGTAGTGTAGGTATATATATATATATATATATATATATATGAGTATATATATATATATATATATATATATATATATATATATATATATATATATATATATATATATATATATATATATATATATATATATATATATATATATATTAATGAATAAAAAATGTTTTGAAAACGATCAGTTAAATCGAATGTGGAATTTAGAGAAAAAATGTGAAGTTCAAAAAGAAAAAAATATCAGACCGGAACAAAATTCATTTTTTGTTCCAACTTAACTTTATTAAGCTACATTCACGGTGACACATCTCGCTCGGATTACATAAGTAAAAATATACAGTATAGAGCTATTTTCGGAACAACAGATTTTTCAAGTTCCTATTATTTTCTATGGAATAAATTGTTCGACAAAAAATTATATATCAGAAGAAAACGGTAGAAAAGATATATATGAATATATATATATATATATATATATATATATATATATATATATATATATATATATATATATATATATATATATATATATATATATATATATATGAGAGAGAGAGAGAGAGTTACAAGGAAATAACAAATGCTGTTTAGTAGTTGTGGCTTAGTTCTGAAATTTTTTGGGGGCTGCAGTTCCGCAGTGCCTATGGACGAGCCGCCACTGTCTATGACACAATCCAGGATAAGAACTATTCCTTTACAGCTTCCTGAGAAATAATCCCTTCAATGCAACATGGACGCACACGCTCTCTTTATTTTAAATACTACAACGGAAGGTGGTGTTCAAATATCACCACCATGAGACTGCCTGTAGCAGCGCGCCTCCCGAGAAGTTGGTGCGGAAGATTAAAATTTCCGGCACTTACGCTGGCAACCTTCGCCTTTGCATCCACCACTTCTGCTTAGGTGAACCCTTTTTTCCTCCATATAATTTCCTGCTGCTTTCCTTCTTCTGTAGCCTCTTTAATCATCCTTCATCTGAGAACATGTTATGTTAGAGAGATTATCTTTATTTATTGTTAACCCCTCTAATTGAGCTTTTCCAAAACTGTTTATACCTTTAAAAATATATGGCTAAAGGGTATCGCAGTTAAGCAGTGTGGAATCAAAAAAGCTGGAATGAGAAAGAATGAGATTGGGTGAGATAGACTAGACAGTTAGAAACATACATTGATTCTCAAAAGTGAGTATTTGCTTTCATTATATCAGTCCAAAGTATACTGCGCTGCAATGCTGAGGTCGAGCCAATTAAATATTGGAGAGACGAGAGCAACAGAACACTGATGAAGCCAAAAACTCCTAGACATCACACTCCTCAAGAATGGCTTGCACACACAGACTAAATTCCACCCAGGATATGATTCAACTCAATTCCAACCTCTTTTTAACAAACAATCACCCGGTCAACTCTTCATAACACCTCATGTCTACAAATTCCATGTACCTCTAATTGTGCTGCTCTTGCTACTATGAGAAACTAATGATTTTAGTAGACGCCAATACCAACATAGACATGACCTCTCTCTTGACTCACAAAACTCGGCACTCACCCTTCACAGAACATTACTCAATCACAACATTAACATCAATGGCATGACACCCATTCTACAGGTACTAGATCCGACACAACGTAAAATTATTGAATCCATTTGCATACAAAATTTTCCAAACTTTAACAAATTAAAAGGTGAATATGCTCTCGACCCCACCTTAAACAAAATAATTAACACCACACCTTTTTTCAAAAAAATCAAAACTAAATTCAATTAATTAATTTTATAATATTTTTAACAACTTTTTTAACTATACATTTCTTTTATAAATTACATTTAGTCTTCAACTTAATGCGTCTGAAGGAGGATCTCGTATAGATCGAAAGCTCACGCTCCTACACATTGAAGGCCTTCATGATATGTACTTGATAAATATTAACTTTTTAATTGTTTTTATTATTATTATGGTATATTATATTATATTATTATAATATATTATATATTATAAGAGAAAGAAAGATATATATATATATATATATATATATATATATATATGCTATATATATATATATATAGTGTATATATATATATATATAGTATATGGTATATATTAGGTATGGTATATATATATATATATATATATAAGTACGGGTGGGTATATATATAAGTATGAGCAAAGATATAGTTATATATATATATATATATAATATATATATATATATATATATATATATATATATATATATATATATATATATATATATATATATATATATATATGTTAGTATATATATATATATATATATATATATATATATATATATATATATATATATATATATACGTGTATATATATATATATATATATATACATATATGAGCTAGAATCAGAAAATACCGGAACACTCCGATTAGTCTTCAAATCTTCCAATGTAATAAACGCGTCTTGTGAGAAATGTGTGGGCAGACATGTAAGGACATGTGTCAGCAGCGTTTGAGAGTGCTGAGCATGCGACTGTGTTTACAATCCAGTTTACTTTGAGGCACTGTCGTTGTGTGTTATCGGAAAGTTTCAATTAGGAATGGCCCATTTTGAGCAAAGAGCAAACATTAAATTCTATGTCAAATTATGGAAAAACGTTTACAGAAACTTTCAATTTGATAAAAGAGGTGTATGGTAATAAGCCCAAGTTTACGAGTAGTATACGCGCTTTAAAGAATGGTGAGAGTCCCTGGAAGATGATGAGCGTGTCGGCGGCAGATAATCGGCAGCGCATAATGATGACACCATTGTTAAAGTACGGAAGATAAACCGAACTGACCAGAGGCAAACAATCGATGCTGTTGCCAATATTGTCTTAATTTCTCATGGCAGTAGTCAACCGATCCTCGCACAAGACTTGAACATGCACAGCGTGTGATGACTTTTATTAAACTCAAGACTCACTCAAAATAAGAAGGGTATATATATATATAGTATATATATATATATATGCAGTATATATATAAGAAGAAGATAAATATATATATATATATTAGTTATATATATATATATATATATATATATATATATATATATAATATATATATATATATATATACATTAATATATAAAAGTATATATATATATACATATATATATATATATATATATATATATATATATATATATACATATATATATATATATATATATATATATATATATATATATAGCAATATAATAGTATATATATATATATATATATATATATATATATATATATATATATATATATATATATATATATATATATATATATATATAAATATATATATATATATATATATATATATTGTAGTAGATCGCAGTCGGTCTTACCAAACTGTTCATTAAAACATTTTCTGGATATAAATCGTCAGTTCATTCATTTAACGGGGAGGCAAAAAAGTATTTTCAAGGTGATAAGATTGTCAACTCATCTATATATACAAGTATATGAGGTATAATAGATATATAAAAAAAGTATATATATATATATATATATATATATATATATATATATATATATATATATATATATATATTTATGAAATCTTTTCTTATAGTATTTTGATACTTTGAAGTGAATATAGTAAATTTGAGAATTTTTTCTTAAAAACGAGAAACTAAAATGAAAAATATTGTTAAAGAAAAAGAGTTTTTAAGAATAAAAGATACAATAAAGATTCTGATACCAAAAAGATACAATAAGTTGAAATTAAAAGATAGAAAAAACAAAAAGATTTGAAGAAAAAAATAATACTTAATAGGATAATTCTTAAAATGACTCCGCCTAAAAAGGAGTTATAAAGTTTCTTCTCAAGTGTGAGAGAGAAAAACTTTTGAAATTTCGAAACTTCATCTTTGTTATCTGAAAAGCAATTTATAAAGATAAAACCTTTATTTTTTCTTTTCTTATTTTTCACTCGATTCAATTTTATTCTTTTTTCGACTTTTATTTACTTCAATGGAAATTATACATTCATAGAGCTTATTGACTTTGCTTATTTCTCATAACACATTCCGAGTATAGCATCTCCGAGATGAGCAATTGTAATAAAAACTAAATAAAAATAAGAATATAAAAATAAAAAATAAAAAAAAATACTTCAAAAGAAAAAAAAATAATTTAACAGAAAATATATTAAACTTTTTTTTTTTGTGAAAAAAAATATATATATATATATATATATATATATATATATATATATATATATATATATAATATATATATATATAAGTATATATATATAGAGCGATGCAAATTCTTTCAGAATCGTTGGCCAATGCCCAATATTCATACTAATACTCATGATGCTACTGCTACCACTTCTCAATGGGTCATTAATACAGGGAATTTCAGCAACACAAATACCAATACCAATCCTTCTATTTAAAGATATTATGAATGAAAAAGATTTTTTTTACATTTTACAAAACCTCTAATCTTTGAAGTTTCAAGAGCATTACACATATTCCATTTCCTGGTTTTTTTTTTACATTATATGACTGAACTGTATTGACATTTTGGACCAATACCAATAACACCACTTATCATTCCAGCAAATGCCACCCTTTAGAGTTTCAATACCACTGCCCTGAAAATAGCCACACAGTATTACATCAATAACAATACCAATATACTTTGGCACATATTCCTTTTATATATATATATAGGCAGCAGTATATATATATATATATATATATATATATATATATATGAGTATATATATATATATATATATATATATTATATATATATATATATATATATATATATATATATAGTAAGTACATATATATATATATATATATATATATGTATATAGTAGCAGTATAGTATATATATATATATATATATATATATATATATATATATATATATATATATATATTAGTGGGATGTGCCGAATATTCGGTATATATTCTGTATTCGGCCTTTTCGGCTTAAATACCGAATATTCGGTATTCGGCTTTTTGCCTAACTATTCTGGCCGAATATTGAGCTTTATAAACAATAAATTACGTCAAAGTTATTTCAATTTAAAATTGAAATTTTAGAAACTTATTTTGCAAAAAAAATAAAAATATATCCAAATTTTGTAGCCAATATGGCGATAAAATCTTTGTCATTTTTCAGATCCTATAAGGGCCTTTGATCATTTTTCAATATTCTAAAAATAGAAATTCATTTAGTGATACGGGATAATGACCTCAAACATGGTAGGTAGTTGGTATAAGGAGAGTGGTTATTTAATTTCATGTTTTATTTTGGCTGCCGCAAATCCAAGCACTAATGATTCAAATCATACGTCGTCCATAACTGTTAAAGATATTTTATTTCCTTGCAGAAGCATATCCTCTCATTATCACCATTCAGCAACGGCAGCTGCAGCTTAAAACTTACAGAGGGAGTTTGAGTAGAAAAACAGCATAATTACCAAGACGTTTCTACATCGCTGAAACAGAACTTATGGATATGTATAATTGTTTTGAACAAAAGTTTCCCTATCCATACATGCTGCCGAATGCAATCAGAAAATGTTGATTGATTTTCAGTGGCAAAATGTTCCATTTACTTGAGCCATTTTACAACATCACTAAAACAAGCATCCGTGAAGTAACAGTCGGCCAAGTGATCCCTTCCATTTTTCGGAGTAAATCTATTTGGAAAATGAATTTAAGCATAATTCTTCTTTGGAAAAGATGAAATTTAGAAACTGTAGTAGAAAAAAATTATAGGGTTCTAAGTATCTGTGATAAATCTTTGTGTGTAGCTACTTTCTTAGATCTCCGATTCAAGCTAAGCTAATTTTACAACATGAATCAGATGAATCAGTAAAATATATGGTCGTTGAGGCATGGAAAAAATGCATGAAAATTTAGGACTCTTCTGCAGACGATGATTCACGTAGTGGGGAAAGTGTAGCTGAAGGTTCCATTTTCACTTCTTAAATGGATTGTTTTAAAGAAAGTGGCATCAAAATCGTCATACATAAAAGAAAGTGAGAGTGAAAAAAGAAAGTCCCATTCTTCTGGCGATGATGGGATTATTGTACATAAAAGTAAAAGGCTGCATACGGAATTACATCAAGAAATAAACAAACATATAAGTTTGCCTACTTTGACCAATGAAGACAAATGATATTCCCTTCAATTGGTGGAAAACACTGGAAATAGTTATATGAATTTGAAAAACTAGCAAAATACCTTTCAGCTCCACCCTCATCAGTCGAAAGTGAAAAGAATATTTAGAACAAGAGGAAATATTTATGAAGCCACAAGAATAGATTATCCCCTGGAAATGGAGAACTGCTAATGTTCTATCATTTTTTAACCTTAGAGCTTATTCAAATGAAGTTTAATTTAATATGAAAACTTTTTCATTTTCATTTAATTATTTTTATGTGAAAGGTTTGCTATTGGTAAGAAATAGTTATTTACTTTTTTGTTTTATTACTTTGTATATAACACTGGTAAACATGAAATTTCTTGGACGGGGTTTCTCAATTGATTATGATGTGCTGATTCTAAAAATGTAATCGGTTTTTGCATATCACATCACATTTGTGAGATATTGTGTGTAACACAGATTTGTATAATTTTAGCTTTTTCAAGAGGGTCTACCACAATTATTGGGATATATATATATATATATATATATATATATATATATATATATATATATATATATATATATATATATATATATATATATATATATATATATCTATCTTTATATTTATAAGGAGAGAAACAAATCGCAATGATATGATACATGTCTCTGATAGATATGTTAAACATATAATACAACCATGAATAAAGAGTATTATGGGACAACAACACGTACAGAGGGCCGAATGTAAACATACTCACGATGGTAGTAACTTTCGTAGACGATCTATCGTGTATAGCGTCTGAATATCATCGGGCTCCAACGATATCGGCCATCATATTGATATCCCACTGCCCTGGTAACGTCCTTCCATGAACTTTAGATCTTGATGAAAGCGTTCACCCTGCTCATCACTAACATCGCCTGTATAGGGTTATCCAGAAATTTCTCTTAGGTGAGAATGTGCAGTAACTTTATACTCATTCTAATTCAAGGAAAAACTGTTCAGCAAAGTGCTCCTGCATTGTTAGTGGTTCTCGGCTTTCCTGTTCCCCCAGAAAATCTTGCTACATCTGAAAGCATTCCACGCTCCTGCCTCTAACACAGTCATTGTTGTAGCAAAGGCAGCATCACGGAGGAGTGTCCGTATTTTGTGGGCCATCAAATATCCCAGCATTTTTCTTCTCGTCACTCAGACTCCAGGAAACGTTGAGCTTATATAGCGGAAGCATTCACCATCATGGTCCAGGCTCACAAATTGTTTCATCAAACCGTTAAAAATATAAGATGATGTTTGCCTCTATGCCAAGCGGGTTCACGTACGATGCCCTAAATGCCTGGCTTCGTTTCGGTGGCCATTCTTTCGGTCCAGTGATCCTTTGCCGCCCGGTTGTCCCAATAGCACAGGAAGCAAGGATATTTGGTGAAACCTGCTTGCTGACCGAGCAAAATGTTACCTCATTTTGAGGTCGACGCATATTTTCCATCCATGTACTGATATTGTAGCCTCTCCAACTGTCTTGATTTTTTAAAATACTCTCTCTCATCCGTACGAGTACCTCTGATTTTCCGAAACCAAAGATACCTGTTAAAGCCAAAAGAGAATAAATTAAAACTGCTCTTGAAGTGTCAGAATAAACAGTCGCCACCACCTTGCATCGTATGCTGGGTCCCATAGCGAGTGGTAGGCCAGCAACTTCACTGCAATACACAAGGTTACCATCAGAGCCTCCGCAGCTTTGCTTCTCTGTTACGATAAAGTTACTCTGTGCCATGGTCCAGTAGCTCATTTTTCAGTAACTGAAGCCGAATAGTTTCAGGAGTAAATATAACTTCTTAATAAGATTGTTCAGTTCAAATCTCTGGGTGAACAATGACGAACCATCCGACTGTATTTATGATAGATATCATCCAGGTCATTGGCATCCATGCATGTAGACGTACATGCTTCCCGAATATCGACTGCAGTAAACTTGCTGCTAGCTGTAGATATATGCGGAAGGTAACGTCTATACAGCCCACGTAGTGCGCACATGATGAACTTTGTCATTCCTAGGGAATATGCAAAAATAGATCCATGATTGCACGTAAACGGGATGTGATACAGCGCAAATCCGAGAATAAATATGGAATCAGCACCCTGAATTACTATATATCTGCTGCATAAAAGTCCATCCAAGAAAAAATTTCACCTTTTTAATGACCGTAAGTTTTCTTTATTTTTCCTAAATGGATGACCGAACTTTGAAATAACTATTCGGTCGAATAGCGAAGTGATTATTCGGCCGAATATTCGGTATTCGGCCGAATATTCGGTATTTGGCTTTTTCACTATTCGGCACATCCCTAATATATTTATATTATGCAACCTCGTTTCGTTATTTTATTAGCTTTCATTAAAGTTAAGATGAAATCTTACTTTCATTTCATAAAAATTTTTCGCAATAAATGATTTAATATATATATATATATATAAAGATAGAAGAAGATAAAGTAAAGTATGATATATATAGGGTATATATATATATAAGGTGATATAAAAATATATATATATATATATATATATATATATATATATATATATATATTAGGGTGATGACTTTTATACAACCTCGTTTCCCTGTATCATAATTTGATGAGCTTTCATTAAAGATTAGATAAAATCTTACTTTCAAGGTGATTTGATAAAAAAACCTCACGCACAAAATGATTTTAAAAATTTTATTTCTCTGCGTCTTTGCCCATTTTTGGAAGTCACTGTAAACAGATAAAAAATTGAACACAAGCTTTAGAGTAACATATATACAACATTATATAGGGTCATCAAACACACAAGGAAGTCAATTATTCACGATAATGTCATTGGACAGGATGAATCTCAGTGGGAGGTTGTCCTTGTTGCGGCAGGAGTCGTGCAAGTCTTGCATAACTTTGATCGCACGCTCACAGCACTGGTTGCTTCGGGCAATGTTGATTGGAGATTCATCTGTTTTCCAGTTGGTTTTCAAGCATTTGAGACCTGTTGGGTAGTCATTCAGAGCTTCAGAGTTCATCAAAATCTTCAGCCTGATCTTCCACTGACTGCTGAACCAATGAACGTGTCCATGAGTAGGAAATGAATGAATAGATTTTACGCAGCATGTTCCGGGTTTCAGGCATCAGAATAAATGCAAGAAGGCTGATTAACGAGATCAGCTGCAAAGCAACAATGTTTGGGATCTGCTGAAACTTCATGGTAAGGGGATTCTATTCCTCTCGTAATGACGTAAACATGAGTGGGGTGTAAACCTTCACGTCGTCTCTCCACGCCTGTTTCCTTTAATCTCAGTTTACCGTTAAGCTGAAGGTTGACTTCAATTTATCATAATTGCTGTCCGTGCGTATAAAGGAAGTAATCACCGATGTTTGTGATTTCATGGAACTCATCGTCCATGACAACGCGAAGAACGCGATCCAGCACATGGTGCTGGCAACTGATGAACTTGGATTTGGGGTAACCTTTCTCTTCGAACATTTGCTGCAGCCAAACAACAACGCCTGTTTTCTTGCCGGTATTCACGCTTGTTGCATCGGCAACAATCATCACAATTGATCCCCACAGATTAAACTCCTCTAACACATCCCGAAGTCCTTCTGTGATTGTTTGAGCTTTCCCATCTTTCAATTTGAGCGCAGTCAGCTTAATTTCTTTTGCTTCATTCTTGAGGACCACTGCCTGATATTCAAAGCAATCAATGTGTCTGCCGTCAAAGTGTATGCTCCACTTCTCCAGATGAAGCTTGCTTACGAAGTGCTTTTTCATCTGAGCAGCTCTTGTGTAGATAGCCTTGTGGATTGCTGACTGACATAGGGTTGGGATTTCAATGCCCTCACCAGAAAGCTGGTGGCACACCTTTGCTGCTCCGTGGGACGACAACTTTGAGATTGTAACAAGGCGTTTTACAATGCCTGCTGGGTTATGCTTCCTTTGTTCATTGATGCTGAATTCTCATCCTCACAAGGGCTGCCTTTGCTGTTGTAGAATGATTCCGTGATACTTTCGGAACAATTAGGTAGCGCTGAGCTGGTAAATGCTTTCTTTCGCTTCCATTTTTCTCTTCGCTTGGATGGGTGTATTGGTCTAGTTTCAGTGGTGGTTTGCGCAGTGGAATTAACCTGGCTCCCCTGCTCCCTGCCCCAGAAGTTTGTGTTGTTCTCAATCCTCTTTTGCACATCCATTAGCCTTCAGCCTTTGGCCTATGCCAAATAGTGCATTCAATGCACCAAAGTTTTTTCTGCACCGCCCATAGTCTTTCAGAAGTTTTGCTAGTTTTGTACAAATGGCTTGATCAGATACATGCGGGAAGTTCAATGTTTTGCTCCATAGTAAGCATAACGAACCGAAGGTATTGCGTAATTTTTCGAAAGGTAAGATAGGTTAAGTTTTATGGACAATGTTAGTTACTTACCGTTGATAAGCAAAGAAATTTGTTAATGAAAACTGTTTATTCGTAAGATAGGTATGTTAGGTATGTTATGTTCTTAGTTCAAGTTAGCATTTATTAGTTTGTCAGCGAGATATTAAGGTTTTGATAAATTTTTGTTAAGTTTTGTTAAATATTACTATACATATGTAAAAATAGCATTGCATGAAACACGAAATACAAATACAAACGTAAAACCAATTGTTCGTAAGGCCTAAC
>JABUQX010038739.1:0-5000 GCA_015478945.1 Trachelipus rathkii
CAGATTGTTTCACAATCTTTTTAGTAGTTAATCAAATGATAAGTGAGCATTATGTTTTTTTACGTTTATTATAAACGTAAAAACATTTGCTGTTTAATATTATAATATTTTCGGTTATAATAATAATAAGCAAAAGTAATAACTTATTTTCAAGTATACTATTAATTAAGATTATAAACTAATGTGAAAAGTATGGTATATAAATTTTTTAAATTCTTTTGTATGAATCAGTTCTTACAAAAAATATATTTTAATTGAATATTATTAATCAATAAGGTAAAAAAAAAATAATTTGTTTTGAAATATAATTACCGTATATATATATATATATAATATTTATATATATAATTATATTATATTATATATATATATTATCATAATATTATATAATATATAATATAATATATATATATTATATATTAATATATATATTAATATATACTTCAAAACACTTTTTTTTTAAGAAATATCCTGTATTTCCACTGTAAAGAAGGCAGAGAGATAAGTGATCTCCTGACAGATCAGAGAAATCAATGAAGCTGGACAGAAATGGAGATCCAGCACTGCTCATTATTACAAGATATCTTTACAATTTACAGATATAATTTTGATTTATTTCAAATAAGGAAAATAAATAAATGGACAGTTAAATTCAGAGTTTGAAATAAAGGAGGAAGAATTGGACTTTGATCCTTCTCAAGTAGATAAAGAGGTAAGCCAAACTTTTTTTTTTTTTTTTTGTGTGTGTGTTGTGTTAGTGTTAACAAAAGATTAGTGAAATGTTGAAGTACGAGGATTAAGAATCAAACTGAGAGTTAATGAAGATACAGACAAACAAACCTATGTCGTCTGATTGGCTTCCATGAGATCTCTTCCTATATGAAATCATGATCATTTTTTGACTTGATTTTTTATGTATTATTTCCTTTAAATTTTTAATTTATTTCAGATATTTACCTGACGATGAAAGAACAGTCTTTACAGATATGATAAAACTGTAGAATTAGATCAAAAGGCATCTATAAAGTTAGAGGAGAGAAATTCAGATATGGAATTTGTGTTTGAAGAACAGATAAACAATGATGTCATAAAATACAGAAAAATGTATGAAAAGAAACAAGTCAAATGTGGAACACGTTAAGGTATAATAAATTTTTTTTATTACTTTTTACTAAAATTATGAAACAGGTGTTATGTTAAACGAAGCATTACCACTTTATTAATTCACTTATTATTATTATTATTATTATTATTATTGTATTATTTATTATTATTATTATTATTATTATTATTATTATTATTATTATTATTATTATTATTATTTAGGGATGTACCGATGTATGGTATCGGCCCACTTTTTTTGGTATTAGTTAATATGGCCGATACTTACTTTTTGGGTGAAAATTTGAGAAACTTTTAGATTCAATAATAATCTAGTTCGTATTAAAAGGTTTCTATATAAGGATGCCTTAAAGCTAGCCGAAACCCACAAGAATGGCATCTCGACGGTGAACATTCTAAAATGCATTTAAATAGCATAACCCGTGGATAGCTTGCTCGCGGACAAAAAAAGATTCAGCAGAAGTAGAAAGCCCGCCTTATCAGCAACCCTGGCAACAGCACTGATAGTGACGATGGTGGCTTTCAGCAAATAAACCTACTGAAGATGAAGAGGATTTGGATATGTTAGACTTTGATAAGTTTAATGGCCGAAATTGCATGACATCTCATTCACCTTCAGAAAGGAATCACACCAAGGAACCTCATCGCAAAAAACTGAAGAGAACAGTCATCAAGAGCAAAGATAATCAAATTGCAATCTGTGAAAGAGAAGATGAGAACTCTAATGAAACATCGGAGAAGAGAATCCTTTCAGGTGGTGGCATGAAAATGGGCAGAAGGTTCCATTATTATCAGTGCTTACAAGCAATATTTATCAGCCCCTCCCTCTTCAGTCGAGTCTTATTTTAGTGTAGGTGGGAATTAAACACCCCAAAAAGGAACGCTCTCGCAGATAGTGTGAAAGCTTAATGTTTTTACATCACAATTTGAGAATTTTGAATTTAAGTAATGAATAATATCTATCTTTATCTTAAGAATATATTATTATTATTATTATTATTATTATTTTATTATTATTATTATTATTATTATTATTATTTTATTATTATTTTATTGTTCATGTTTGAATAATAGCTGTTTTTTTATTTTGTCTTTCAGCTGATTAATTGAGGTCTCTTCTTTCATTATTTTTAGTCTATATTGTAGCTAGTTAAAGAATCTTCTTGTAAATTGTAATCATGTTAAAACATATAAAAGCTAGTAGCAAACTTTGTTAATACTTACTGAAATGGAAATGGAATATTTTCCAATAAGAACAACATAAAAAAGTTATTTAATATATACTTTTCATTTTTATCGTGAAATAAATACTATTTATTTAAAAAAAATATCACTTGGGTACAACCAAATATGAAATAAATAACTAAGAATTGGTTGTACAGAGTGCAATCCTGAGTTTCCTAGCTGTACACAAATGTTCTATCTTATTACTGTGTATTTATTATATTAATTAAAGTATCGGTACAAAAAATAGAGTATCGGTACATCTTAATTTTATAATAATAATAATTATTATTATTATTATTATTATTATTATTATTATTATTATTATTATTCCTTTTTGAAATGGGCCTATATAAATCAAACTACTTACTGGTTTTATTTAGAAGACTGGGATTACCAAAGAGTAGAGATGTAAGAGCATAAAAACAAAAAACAAACCTAACTGTCTTTATTTTATAAATCTTGAAATTAAATTTTTTTTATTTTTATTTTTTTCAAAATAATATATTATTTTACTAGTTTATATTGTTTTTTATTATTTAGTTACTTTTTTTTCTAATGATTTGAGAAAAGGCCAAAAGGTGTAAATAAAACCGTACTATTCAAAAATTATTTTCCATTCATGAGTTAGGCTATCAACATCAGAAAATATCAGACAAATTATACAGACCACTGAAAATAGCTTTTTTTATTATTATGAATATTATATTTGCTTATGCATCATCTTGATAAGCATCTGAGTCTTCTGAAATATTTCCCTATATTTTATATATTTGGAAGTAGTCCGAAGCAGAACTTTCAACATTATTGCTCTCCTGAATGTCTTTTATGGAGATTAACAAGGGTGTGTGTGTGACGGTTCTGAAGAGCTGGTACTTAGTCGCTGCAGTTTAATATTATGAATAGAATGAGAAGACTTAACTGAGAGTGGTGGTCCAAAGAGTATTTGGTATGATGAGTTTGATGACCACTTCCAACTTTACTGTGATGCTCTGTCGGTTTCAGATTCTGAGTGACAAATACTAGTTTTTATCCATTCTTTTATCTACCAAGAATTTCATTTTGATGACATTGATACTTTTTATACAATTTAGTATATGTTGCTCTTCATGTCCCATTTAGTGATGTACGCTGGGAAATGCCAGTGGGCAGGCATTTTATAAATGGGCTTTGGCCGGCATTTGCCATTTTCAGAAATGCTGCCCAAAAACTGGGAAAATTAATAAATTATCAGCAATGATTAATTATTGACAGCATTTAAAAAAAAAAAAACATTCAAGAATTCATTCATTTTTCGCATGATAGGTATATATTATAATATATATATATATATATATATATTAATATATATATATATATATAATATATATATATATATTATATATATATATATTTAAAAAATATATATTTTTATATTATATTATATATATATATCATATTTATATAATTATAATATATACTCGTCCCCTATATATATATATATATATATATATATATATATAAAAACATACAGTCGTCCCTATAGAAGCGGTCCTAATAGAACCGCTGGCTGCTATACTGGCGTGTTGGTAAAAGAAAAATTAAAATTACAAAATAAATTTAATTCGTAATGATATAAAAAAAAAAGAGATAATAAAATTAAAATTAAATGGGAAAAAATAAATTAAAATTGTAATTCATTAGTCTACAGTGTAAAATGAAAAGAAACATGAATGACTTTAGAGTCCACAAGGATCATCTGCTGTCAATAGCCTTTTACTGTAACTCGTTGCACTCACATTGATAGCGTTTGTACATTAGGGTGGAACGAAATTTTTTTTTTTTTTTTTAAATTTCTAATAGTGCAGAAAAATTGCCTTTTGATGTAAAAATACAAAATTAAAATTTAATTGGTATTGAATCTTGCTTAAGGTTTCCTCTTATTTTTTCGATAAATTTTAAATTTTTTGCTCTATTTCAACTATTCTCTCTAGTTTCTTATTTCAACTATAAAAGTCCAATTGCAAAAGTTCATACTTTTTATGACCTTTTTATTAATAGAACAAACGTTTTTTTTTTTGGAGACTTTTAATTTTAGGGTGATGATAAAAAATAAAATAAATATGTCAAAAATAAATATTTTGACTGAAAGATGGCGCTGCGTGCATTTTGTGTTCAATGTGCAATTGTGCATTCGTTAGCCTATCTGAGCACAGTTCACCGAGTCCAGACTTCATAGTCAATGTGAAGTATAGTAATGTTGCCAACATATGAAGATGTAATGAAGTGCTATTTTCTTGTAAGAAGTAACCTCAAACCAGATACATCATCGAAGGAGCCAACTGTAAGTGAAATATCTTATATTTTAGCTAAGAAAATTGAAAATAGATGGTTAAAAGCTTCTATTCCTGTAGTTTCTAATACCCGAATTTTACAAATGATAAAAGCTTATCATGACAAGTACCGAAATTTGTTAAGATCTATAAAAAGAAAAGAATCAGAAAAGCATAATTCAAACCTTGTTACATTTAAAGAACATGCTAAACTCTTATTTGATATTGCTGCCTGCAAATGTTTAGACTTTCAACAATGTAGTTGTAAAAAAGAAAGGAAAGTCCCTTTTTTAGAACAGGAGTTTTTGAAAGATCAACGATCGTCCAGGAAAATGGTTATGG
>JABUQX010038740.1:7500-18231 GCA_015478945.1 Trachelipus rathkii
CGCTAAGATAGAGCAAAGAGTCCTTTGAGCTATCGGTAGTCGCGCACCGGTGCAGGGCCGGGCGGCTGCCGAATAGTAAATATGTGCTTATCGACCACTAATATTAGTGTGTTTTCATATTATCTTCAATGGATGAAATGAATAACATAGTTTCAATACACTCAAAGGTGTCTAGGGACACCAATTGAGATGGGGGCCGAACCCCAAAATGTGGTGTTTACCCTTTTAAATAAAATTTTAAAAGGATATAAGTTAACTTAATATCATAGACTTACGCTCTATAACAGCGCACCCATGTTGCATAAATGTTATGTACGCAACACCTCATGTGTACAATATATGAGAACTTAACTACAGAGAACTTGAAGTGGCTACTCTCTTAGTCAAGAGCACAATGTATACGATATGTTGCACAACTGAGATTAGTCACAGGCTCAAAACTTGCACTCGACTGTTTAATGTTATGCTATATCAATCCCTAAATATTAGAAGACTGGTGTGTAGTGTGTATGTGTACTGCATGTGTAATGTGTATGTGTTATGTGGTATGTTTAGTTAGAGTTCGATACCATTAGTCTGTCATTTTTATTTCAATCTTGAAGGTACATTTTATCTTTATAGAAAAAGCTGTTTCGATACAAGTTAGAAGTTAAGTTAAGCTTAAGTTAGAGTTAGAAGTTAAAGTTGGGAATAAAGTTAAAGTTAAAAGATAAATTTCATGTCGAATGGGCATAAGAATTTATATTGTTCATGTATAAATACAAATGTTTTTGAAAAACATTGTCTTTTGATGGAAACAATTTTTGTTTTTTTGAAAACATTTTTTAAAAAACATATGTTTCTAGGAAAAAGATGTCAAATTTTCTAATGAAAACACATGCTTTTATGGACCCTTAAAGCAGTAAAGCAGTAGAGCAAACAGCCTCCAGGGGCCCCATCCCCCGCCCCCACCCACCTCTATGTTTACTGCTTTACTGCTTGAACCATACTAACATTCATAAAATAGATGTCACTCCCTATTTTTACTTGTTTTCACATTCATATACATCTTGTAATTTCACATTACCCTTTGTTTAAACTTTTTTTAAAAAAACTAGACTTAAATAAAATTGTGAATATAAAAGTCGTAAGAAGAGACATGGAGTAGACCTTTTCATATATATATTATATAATATATATATATAGTATATAGTCTATATATATATTTATAATATATATATATTATATCAGTATATAGTATAATATATATACTAATAAGAACACTAACATTAACAAATTCCATATCTCTAACAGCGTGAAAGTAATAGCATAGCAAACCAAAACCGTAAATATTCGCACTTTTTCATTGCATGTCTTTACATATCAGTTAATTTTACATTTAACATGGTAATCATTTAACAAATGATGTATCGTATCCCTAACCTAACGATTGTAAAGAACTAGAAGAAAAATCACACCACACACACGCCACACACACACACACACAGCACACACACACACACACCACAACACACACACACATAACATACACAGGACACACGCTAACACAAACACAGAGGAATATTTGGCAACGTAACAAAGTTTTCACATTATTAAAGCTTGAACATAGCATCACATAAACTAAGAATATAATGTACATACAACAAACTTAACATACTTTAAGCACGAATAAACACGCTGAACATTAAAAAATTTCCATAATTATATCAGCAAGTAAAGTTAAACCAAACATAGCATACAAAACACGTAACCTATCACGACTTTTTCATACATGCTCTTTTCACATCATCAATGTTAACTTGTTAACATTAACATAGTAATATTTAACCAAAAAATTTAACGTATCCTAACATCACTTTCGTGCCAAACCAAATAGAAATGCCACAGAGATCAAATCCACGCACACACACACACACACACACATACATACAAACAGCACACACGACACGCTACAACACACACACACACACAAAACAACGAATATATGTTAACGCAACAATGTTTTACATTACTAAATCCAACATATCAACCTGAACTGAAAAATAATCATACAACGACAAAGTTAATATACTTAAATACGATAAACGTTTACATTAGCAAAGTTCCATTACTTAACATCAGTAAAGAGCTAAACATTACATCAAAAGCGTAACCTATCCACACTTTTTCAAGCATATCGGACATTAATGCTAATCTTTACATTAACAATGGCAAGTTAGCACTAACACTTATCATGCACCTGTCCTAATATCGATACTGACTAACGAATAAATGCTAACGTACGTATACAAAGTTTTTTCGCATTAGACATAGTAAATATTAACAAAAAAATCAATTTAAGACCGAGCACAAGCTTTCTACAACGTTCAAGATCCTAAACGAAATATGAACGATAAAAGAAATCTCGAAGAAAAGATAAGGCAATATAACTGGAACAAGACACAGTTAAGAGATAAGGGAATTTTTCAACCAATCAACCTGGAGGTATAGATATCTTCAGCCCCAATTCAACAGAGTAGGTGAATAAGATTAACGGATATGTCCAAGAATCGGAATAGCATCCAAGTCGTTACCACTATATTACTATATATAATTAGTTATATAACACAAACTATATATATAAATATATAATAATATATTTATATATATATTAATATATATATTATAATAAGCTTAAACATATACATAGTGATACGCCCCCATATGTAAAATAAAAGAAACCCAAAATAGCATACATAATAAAAATATCTAAAGGAATACCTCTTCCACCGAAAGAGATACCCCAGGGTTACCACTTGCCTATGATGGAATGAATCCTCATGGGGGTAGGCACCCGAAGGGGTGTGTCAGCAGGCTTACCCCTCGCGAAGGAGGGCTAGAGGCCTCAGCTCTTCGGCTGAGGCTTATCCCTCCTTCGGATGTAATTGCCTGCTTACACACCCCTTCGGGGTGCTACCCCCCATGAGGGATTCATTCATCTAGGCAAGGTGGTGAAACCCTGGGTTATCATCTCGTGAAGATGTATTCCTTAGATACTTTAATATGTATGCTATTTTGGTTCTTTGTATTTAACAATGGGGGGTGTATCCTTGTAATGAGCTTTTAGGCTATATATATATATATATATTATATATATATATATCTATATAACATATATATATATATATAATATATATAGATATATACATATATAATAATATATATAGTATATATAATATATATAGATTTTATATATATATATATATAATATATATATATATACATATAAATATATCTATATTACTATAATATATATTATATAAATTTATATATGATATATATATATATATTATACTAATATATATATAATATATATATAATAATATAATTATATATATATAATATTATAATAATAATAATATATATTTATACTATATACTATATATATATATATATATTATATATATATATATATATATGTGTAAGCTTGGGTGATGCTATTTCCATTGTTGGACATATCCGTTATCTATATTTACCCTACTCTGTGATTGGCTTGAATTTCCTATACCTTCCGTGATGGTTGAAATATCCTAATCTCTTAAACTTGTTGTTTGTTCAGTTATATTGGCCTTATCTTTTTCTCTCGAGATTCATATTTTATCGTCATATTCTTTTAGATTTGGAACGTGGTCAGAAAGTTGTGCTCTGTCTTTACAATGATTTTTTTTGTTAAATATTACTATTGTTAATGCGAAAAACTTTGGTACGTTAGCATTTATATTCGTTAGTCAGTATGTTAATAGACAGGGTTATGATAAAGTTTTGCTAAATATTACTGTGTTAATGTAAAACTTAGCATTGATATGTTAGAGATCTGCTTGAAAAAAGTGTGAATAGGTTACGTTTTGTATGTAATGTTAGCTGTTTACTGTTGTTAGCTATGCGAAACTTTGCCTAATGTAAACAAGTTTAATTCGTATTTAAAGGTATATTAATTGTCGTTGTATATATATCTCTGAGTTCAGTGTTCGCTATGATTGGCATTATTAATGTAAAAACTTTGTTGCGTAACATACTATCGGTTTTGTGTGTGTGTGTGTGTGTGGTGTGTGTGGTGTGTGTGTGTGTGTTGGTGTGTGGTGTGGTGTTGTGTGTGTGGCATTTTATTCGCTAGTTCATTACAATACGTTAGGTAATGGATATCGTAATCTTGTTAAATATTACTATGTTAATCGTAAAATTAACATTGATATGTTAAGAGTTGTATTGAAAAAGTGTGAATAGGTTACGTTTTTGGTATGCTATTTGGTAGTTACTTTACTGCTGTTAGTATGGAAATGTGTTAATGTTAAGTGTTTTATCGTGCTTAAAGTAATTAGGTTTTGTTGTTTGTACATATATTCTTAGTTTAGGTGATGCTTCTATGTTAGCTTTAATAATGTGAAAACTTTGTTACGTGCCAAATATTCCTCGTGTTTGGTCACGGGTGTGGTGTATGTTTCGTGTGTGTTGTGTGTGTGGTGTGGGTGTGTGTGGTGTGTGTGTGTGGTGTGCTGTGTGTGTGTGTGTTGTGTGTGTGTGGGTGGGTGTGTCGTGATTTCTTAGTTCATTACAATCGTTAGGTTAGGATACGATAAATCTTTGTTTAAATATGTAACTATGTAATGTAAAATTAACATTGAAATGTTAAAGACATGGCATGAAAAAGTCGAAAATATGTTGTTTGTATGCTATGCTACGGTTACTTTACTGCTGTTAAGTACTGAACTTTGTTAAATTTTGCTTTTAGATATATATATATAATATAGTATATAATATATATATATATATATATAATATATATATATATATATATATAATACTATATATATTATATATATATATATATATATATATAATAATTATATATATATATATTTAAAACGGCTCTCGTTCCCATGTCTTCATAAGTTGACATTTTAAAATACATTTTATTTAAATCTAAGTTTTTTAAAATAAAGTTTTAGAAAAAGGGTAATTGTGAAATACAAATGTATATGATTGAACAGAAAAATAGGGAGTGACAATATTTTTATAATAGTAAGTTATTGGTAAAGCAGTACAAGCAGTAAAAACATAGAGTGGTGCGGGGCGGGGGGAAGGGCCCCTAAAGCTGTTTCGTTCTATCTGCTTTACTGCTTTAGCGGTCCATTAAAAAGCATGTTTTTTCATGAAAAGACTCACCATTGTTTAGGGAGAGAATCAATGTTTTTTTTAAAAAATGTCTATTCAAAAAAACTAAAACTGTTTTTCATCAAAGACCAATGTTTCAAAAAAATTGTATTTAATACATGAAAAATATAAAACTTATCCTTCGACATGAAATTTTAGTCTTAACTTTTGTTATCTCCCAACTTTACTTAACTCTAACTTTTAAACTATGTATACTTAACTGCCTAACTTTCTGGTAATCGAAACAGCTTTTTAAACTGAAAATACCTCAGTTGGACATAAAAATGGGTAAACTATTGCTGTATCGACCAACTCAAACATACACGTACAACACATACACCTTACACATGCATAATCATAGCACATTTCACACATCTTTATACTAGGACTTGATATTGCATAACTTAAACAAGTCGGAGTGCAAGTTTTGACTTGGAAATATCTCAGTTTGTGCACATATGTATACCGATGTGTTGACTAATAGAGTAGACACTTAAGTTCTCTGGTGTGAAGTTCATAGATTTTACAACATAGGTCTGTTGCTACATAAATTTCATGCAACATGGGACTTGTCTGATAGAGCGTAAGTCTATGTATTATTAACTTATCTCCTTTAAAATTTTATTTAAAAGGGTAAAAACCACATTTTGGGGTTCGCCCCTCATTACAAGTTGGGTCCTAGACCACTTGAGTGTATTGAAACTATGTGTATTCATCATTCCAAATCATCATTGAAGACATATATACACACTAATATTATGGTGAATAAGCACATATTTACTAATTTCGGCAGCCGCAACCGCCCTGCATCCGGTGCCGATACCGATAGCTTCAATGACTCATTTGCTCTATCTTACGAAACTTCTATTTCCTTCCTCGTCATCTTTTCTCTGTCTGTACTCTGTAATTTCTTCTTTTTTTCCAGCTGAGGACCCACTCATGGTCCTCGAACTCATTTTGGGGGTTACGACACCCAAAAATTCGGAATCTATGTCCTTTGAAACATATATAAACAGACCTCAATTGACTCAATATGCAACTGGAGACAGATTACTATTTTATAGTCTTTAAAATCCATATGAATCGATGAAAAAAACAATTTTATATATATATGATTTGCTAATAAATGTATTTCGATTCATTACTTGAGAAATCCATTGTAAAATTATTGACGGTTTATTATATATTTTGTTTCATTGTATTATATATTTGTTTTATATTTTAGTTATTTTTGTATATAACATTTTTTTAAATTACAGAACCTAAAGTTCATTTAACGGCAATATGTTCAAATAAAGTTGTATTAGAATTTCTGCGTATCATGATTTCCTTCTTTTCGGCTAAATCTAAGAAGTTAAAATTCAACATTATATATATAGATATATATATATATATATATATAAGTATATATATATATATTATATATATATATATATATATATATATATATATATATATATATATATATATATATATATATATATATTATATATATATATATATATATATATATATATATATATATGCAGTAACGGAACAAATAAATTGTAATAGTTATCCCATACAAATAAAATATTTATCATATTCTGGATAGATATTAAATAAATATTTTTTATTTTATTTGAATAAAGGTAGAATTAAATTATTTTTGTATAAATTATAGAAGTTAAATATTACAACTACATGATAGTTTAACTAAGAGTGAATATTCATGGTATTTAATAGAAGCATGAAGTTTTGGATAAAAACTTGAAGTTTCTATTTTAGGTAAGAGGTTTTTTCTCTTAACCTAATTATTTAGAATCCCATTTTTGCCAACGGTGAGGTGGAAGCCCTAGTGCTAGGGCAAATAAAAGACTAAGGGCCGTATTTATATACCGGCCTTTTCTCTTCCTTTCGTCAAGTGTTCCTTCAGAATCCTCCCTTAACGTAAATTCAAATTTTGAACGATCCTTGAGAAATTTTTTCCGTAAGGAAGCCTTGACGTCGCAAAATACTTAGCGAAATCTCTTGTGACTAAACTTTTAGTCTTTTATTTGCCCTAGCACTAGGGCTTCCACCTCACCGTTGGCAAAAATGGGATTCTAAATAATTAGGTTAAGAGAAAAAACCTCTTACCTAAAATAGAAACTTCAAGTTTTTATCCAAAACTTCATGCTTCTATTAAATACCATGAATATTCACTCTTAGTTAAACTATCATGTAGTTGTAATATTTAACTTCTATAATTTATGACAAAATAATTTAATTCTACCTTTTATTCAAAAAAATAAAAAAATATTTATTTAATATCTATCCAGAATATAGATAAATATTTGCATTTTTATGCACTAAACTATTACAATTATTTGTAACGTTACTGCATATATATAATATTTATATATATATATATATATATATATATATATAATATATAATATATATATATATATATATATATATATTACTAAGGGTACATACTATATTATATGACTAGTAGTACCCTATAGTAGTATAATATATATATATATATATTGATATGATATATATAATATATATCTATATATATAATGTTGAATTTTAACTTCTTAGATTTAGCCGAAAAGAAGGAAATCATGATACGCAGAAATTCTAATACAACTTTATTTGAACATATTGCCGTTAAATGAACTGTTAGGTTCTGTAATTGTAAAAAAAATGTTATAACAAAAAAATAACTAAAATATAAAACAAAATAGTATAATACAAGGGAAACAAACATATATTAATAAACCGTCAATAATTTACAATGGAATTTCTCAAGTAATTGGGATCCGAAATACATTTATTAGCAATATCATGATATATCATTAGAAAATTGTTTTTCATCGCATTCATTATGGATTTAAAAAGACTATAAAATGTAATCTGTCCTCCAGTTGCATATTGATCAAGTGAGGTCTGTGTTTATATATGTTTCAAAGAACATAGTTCCGAATTTTGGGGTGTCGTAACCCCAAATGCAGTTCGAGGACCCTCTTGCAGTTGGCTCCTCAAGCTGCGAAAAAAGAAGAAAATTTACAGAGTACAAGACAGAGAAAAGATTTGAAGGAAGGAAATTAGAAGGTTCGTAAAGATAGAGGCAAATGAGTCATTTGAAGCTATCGGTAATCGCACCGGCGTTGCAGGGCCGGTGCGCTGCCTAAGTAGTAAATATGTGCTTAGCACCATAAGTATTAGTGTGTTTAATATATGTCTCCATGAATGTAGAATATGAATAACAAGTTTCAAACACTCAAAGTGTCTCAGAGACACCAAATGAGATGGGGGCCGAACCCAAAATGTGGTGTTACCCTTTTAATAAAATTTTAAAGCATATTAAGTTAATAATACATCAGACTTACGCTCTATCACAGCGCCAAGTTGCATTAAATTTATGTAGCAACAGAACCCTATGTTGTACAAATATATGAAACTTAACACAAGAGAACTGAAAGTCGGTACTCTCTTAGCTCAAACCACAATGGGTATACAGTATGTTGCACCAACTGAGATATTTCAAAGTCAAACTTGCACTCACTTGTTTAAGTGTAGCTATATCAAGTCCCTATATAAAGATGATGTGTATGTGTATGGTATGCATGTGTAATGTGTATGTGGGTTGTATGTGTATGTTTAGTTAGAGGTCGCATACACATAGTCTTACATTTTTTATTTCAAACTGAGGTATTTTATTTATAGAAAAAGCTGTTTCATTACCAAAAGTTAGAGTTTAAAGTTAAATGTTAAAAGTTAAAAGTAAATTTAAAGTTGGAGATAAAGTTAAAGTACAAGATAGAATTTCATGTCGAAGGATAAGATTTATATTTTTCATGTATTAAAATACAAATGTTTTTGAAAAAAAACATTGTCTTTTGATGAAAAAACATTTTTGTTTTTTGAAAAAACGATTTTTTAAAACATTTGTTTCTAGGAAAAAGATGTCAAATTTTCATGAAAAACATGCTTTTTATGGACCCTAAAGCAGTTAAAGCCAGGTAGAGAAAAAGCTTTGGGGCCCTTCCCCCGCCCCACACCCACTCATGGTTTTAACTGGCTTTACGCTTTTACCATAGCTACTATTAATAAAAATATGAGTCACTCCCTATTTTTCTTGTTCAATCATATAAATGGCTATTACATTACCCTTTTTTCTTAAAACTTTTTAAAAAAACTTAGACTTTAAAAAATATATTTTAATTTGTAACACTTAAGAGACATGGATATATATATATTGTATATAATATATTATATATATATATATATATATATATATATATGATATATAATATATATATATACTATATTATATATATATATATATAATATAAAATAGTAATAATAATTACTTTAACAAAAGTTCAAAATTATGAGAAGTAAAAGGCAGACAACCATATTATTCATTTAAACGTAACATTATTCGAACTTTTTCAAGCATATCTCTAACGTATCAATGTTAATTTTACATTAAACATTAGTAATATTAACAAAGATTTATTCGTATCCTAGACCTAACACGATTGTAAGAACTTGAAGAAAAAATCACAAACATCCCACACACCCACCACACAACACACACCACCCAACACACACACACACACACACACACACACAACAAACACACACACACACACACGTACACAAACACAGAGGAATTATATGGCAACGTAATGAAGTTTGACATTGATTAAACGTAACATAGCATCACCTAAAACTAAGATACACTCAACAACAAAACCTAACATACTTTAAGCACGAATAAACAGCTAACATTAAAAAATTTCCATACTTAACAGCAGTAAAAGTAACCAAAATAGCATACAAAACGTAACCTATTTCCCACTTTTTCATACATGTCTTTTAACATATCAATGTTATTTTACATTAAAACATAGTAACTATTTTAACAAAGATTTAACGATCCAACCTAACCTATTTGTAATGAACTAAAATAAAATGCCACCCAGACACCACGAACGCACACACACACACACACACACATAGCAGACATAACACACACACACACACGCACACACACACACACACACAAAAACACGAATATATGTTAACGCAACAATGTTTTTACCAATAATAATCCAACATATCAACACCTGAACTAAGAAATATATACAACAGACAAAATTAATATACGCTTAAATACGGAATAATAAAACTGTTTTACATTAGCCAAAGTTCCATACTTAACAACAGTTAAGTAGCTAACAACATTGCATACAAAACGTAAACCTATTCACACTTTTTCAAGCATATCTGTAAACATATCAATGCTAATTTACATTTAACATGGCAATGTTTAGCAAAAACTTAACTATTTCATAACCCTGTCTAATTATCGATACTGACTAACGAAATAAATGTTGCTTAACAGCTTGACCAAAGTTTTTCGCATTATACATAGTAATATTTAACAAAAAAAAAATCATTTTAAGACAAGAGCACAACTTTTACACGTTCAAAATCTAACCGAATACTGACCGATAAAAGAATCTCGACGAGAAAGATAAGGCAATATTAATCTCTCTT
>JABUQX010038741.1:5000-7500 GCA_015478945.1 Trachelipus rathkii
CATAAAAATTGTAAATTAGTATAATTAATTATTTTAATAATAAATTAATAAAACAATAAAGAGCAAATAAACAAATAAATTAGATTTTTATGGGTAACTAAAAATAAATTGCAGCATAACTTTTTAAAAAAAATGAAATAAAGAGAAAAATAAAATTTAAATGTATTTGTGAAGTAAATATTATTAAAAATCTTATACTCCCTATATTATTAACGAACGAATACTAGTAAATTTTATTTTGTCAATGAATGTTAGTCAAAAATTATAAATAAATTTTCGACAATCCTTTTAAAAAAAAATTGCAGAGTTCAGTCGATCTTATAACTAACTTTCAAAAAACTTATTAACTAAATACCATAAATTTATCTATCAATCTTTGATGTTATTTTATATTAAAAAAATATATATTACATTAAAATAAATTATATTACATATTTCAAAAAATGACGGACAACAAACAAAAAAACAAATAAAGAAGTAAGACAAACGACAGTTTCTTTCTTATCACCGTTTTTGTCTTTTAAAGAATAGGTTCACCTATTAAATTTCTAAATTTCATTAAAAATATTCTTAGGAAAAACCAATTTTAAAAAAATTAACTCATTTATTAGTTATTTTATTTGAGCATAAAAAATAAAATTTGGAAACTTTATTAGCAGATAAGATTTAACATAACATCAAGAACTGATATATGAGGGTTTTAAAGAAACAATCTACATGTCAACAATAATATTCTAAATTTATTATTTACATTTCTTTAGTCAGGAACTTGAATAAACGGACGTATTAAATTAATAAATAGGGGAATAAACTTTAATAATAATAATAAAAAAACAGACATAAATCTTATCATCGGATAATTTCTTTACAAACTTATCACAACTCCCACAGTTTTTACATTTCAAATAACTTATAATCTTAACAATCTTATCTAAAAAGATCTTAAAATAAACATGACTCACTTTAATTGCATTCAAAAAAAAAAAAGGCTATTAAATACATTATAAACCGTTGTTCATATTCATGGATTCAATTTCTCTGATCCAAAAATTACTAACAGTTCAATTATTAACAACCCTACAAACATGAACTTTATTTCATTTTACAACTAACTAAATTTGTCTCGAAATTGAATGGCGTACTGTACACCTTTCCATCCACATTTCTAAAAAGCCCAGCGGACCCACGACAAAAATTTTCCATAGAGACTGACGTCGTCTTGAATTTAATCAGTGAGTAATTAACCGCAAGACACAGTAGAAGCAACTTTGTTACGCAACTATATTTACTAGTCCTACACCAAAATCACTGTTGCAACATTTCACAAATAAACATAAAATTCAACAACATAACATTTCGTTATGCCTCCATCATAGTTAAATTCGTTTCATCATATTCTCAACTTGAGGTTACATCTTAAAATAGCCTAAATAAATAACTCTTAACTTTCTAATATTCATCATTACTCAATGATTCTTAAGTCTCTGCCACGTAAATAATAGTTTCGTATCATGTTATTTTTATTATTTGGAAATTTGTTTATTAAACATCTTCACGGTTACAGTGTCGCTTAAAAAAAAAAAAAAAAAAGTTATATATATATATATATATATATATATATATATATATATATATATATATATATATATATATATATATATATATATATATATATAAATATATATATATTTATATTTATACCTATCTCTATATATATATATATAAGTTATCAAGATATTTAAAAATTATAAATAATATATATTATTAATTTCTTAACAAAATCTGGAAATATTTTTAATTATATTTGAGTAACAAAAAAAATTGTAGTAATTTCCTATTTTAAAATTGAAACAAATTTTGTATAATTAAAATTCAAAAACTGATTTTATATTTAAAGTATCTTCTATGTTAGGAACTATTTGTGAGTGTAATGCTCATAATCAAAAATACAAAATATTAAATGGATCAATTTTAGAATTAAGCCGTTTTCGGTTTGGCATTTTGTCTTACGCTCGATAAGATAAAATCTTACGCATTTTAAGAACGGCTTCGTGCCAAATCGACCGCGAATGAATTCTTATTCTTATAAACTTGTTTACAAACATTACAACAATCAGCTGTTGTATGAATTAGAAACACTTATGGTGGACTTCAAGGATTTGGAGGGTATTATTATAAAAAGGAAGAATAATGATGATGTTTCAGAATATTTTAATTTTTTGGAGACTAATAAAAAAAATGGAGGAGAGATTATTGCCCTTTCTTCCTTATTCCTAAGGTAAATTTTCAGTGTTTGTAAGATATATATTTTAATATATATATATATATATATATATATATATATATATATATATATATATATATATATATATATATATATATATATATATATATATATATATATATATATATATATATATATATATAATACTGTATATGTTTATGGTATTATTCTATATTTGTATCAGTTCTTATTTTCTTGTTATTCACATTATGAACT
>JABUQX010038741.1:12500-25000 GCA_015478945.1 Trachelipus rathkii
AACCCTAATGGCGAAGAGAGATAGAGAGAGAGAGAGAGAGAGAATGGTAGGGTGAGTTAGAGTGAGAGGACTTGGAAGAGGGGGAGAGGATGAGTGAGAGGATCGAAAGAAGGAGAGGGAGAATGAGAGAGAGTGCAGGAGATAGAGCATGAGTATGAGAGAGGGAGAGAATGAGTGAGAGGATCGAAAGGGGGAGAATGAGTAAATGAGAGAGTGCAGGAGATAGAGCATAAGTATGAGAGAGGGAGAGAATGAGTGAGAGAATCGAAAGAGGGAGAATGAGAGAGAATGCATGAGATAGAGCATGAGTATGAGAGAGAGTGCATGAGATAGAGGATGGGTATGAGGTAGAGTGAGTGAGAGTACAGGAGATGGAGCATGAGTTGGAGGGAGAGTTAGAAAAACATGATTGAGTGATAGAAAGCAATGAGTGAGTGAGTGAGGGAAAGCATGAATGAGTGGAAAAAAAATAAAATCCCTAAATCCTGATTTTTAGGCTCTAAATGGTAGCTTAATACCCAATATTAATGTTAATAATAAAAATAATAATAATAATAATAATAATAATAATAATAATAATAATAATAATAATATTAATAATAATAATAATAAATAATAATATCACAATTATAAGTTCGAGTAAAATAGTTTTCAAAATCTGCCTCGAGTTTACAACAGTATAAAATGGCGCAAAATATATAAATTATAATAATGATTTTAATGATACAAAGGACAATACTAATTCATATTTTAGCCCGTTTTCCTGATATATATTTTCTGATTTACAAATCTTAATAGTACCGTACCAATAATAAAAATTATAATAAGGCTAAAAATATTATTAAATTTGCAATAGTTATAATAATATTAAAAATAAAAATTACCAATGATGACTTTAACAGTTAATAATTATAAAAATGCTTGTACAAATTTTAGATGCAGCATTTATATAAGTAGATATTCACAACCACCACAAATCTAAAGATACTGTACTATTTATGCTGTATTAAAGGGTGTTCAATATTTTCAAATCAGCAAGCTTAAATTTCAACATAAAGACTATTTGGTTATCTTTTGAATTCGAGGAGAAACTAAATTTTGTTTGAAAAGTTCACAAAGCAAGATCAATTTAGGTTACAAGAAAATGTGTCAATTGTAGTGGAATATTTGCAGACTACATTACTGGATTTTTCAGGTTTCTAATATCTAACTTATTGCCGCATTTAAAAATTGGTCATTAATGAATTGAAATATTAATAGTTACAACAAAAGAAAAATGGTAAAATTATATCTCTTATTTGCCAGTTTTAAATGTTACTGTGTGGAAATCAAATTATAAAAGAAATGAAAACAAATATTAGAACTCTTTGGTAAATGCATGATACAGTATGGTTGAAATGTGTTGAAGTCTACTCAGCTAGCTTTTTTTTTTTACAATCTATCTAGAAGCTAGAAAAGTACCGTATTTTTATTTGTATTCTATTTATTTCAATAGTTTCCCTTTTGCGAGACTGAATTTCAGCATAAGGCTTCTTTAGCTAATTTTAAGATAAGAGTAAAAGCAAAAATTTACAAACTGCAGTAATAAAAGTAGTTGATTTAAAATAACAATAAAATAATTAAAATGAAGTTATGATAGTCAAACAAAATTGAAACTCGCAAAAGCAAATAGATTAAAGTGTATCTGTATGGAACCTCTCTTTTCCCCAAATGTTGAAATAACAATGATAAGTTTTTCTAAAAATCTTATTTAAAGCAATGTATTACTAATCAAATTATAATAATAACAAATGAAACTATAAATATAATTATAATGAGTTGAGATTTCTTAGGAGGTTTGTTGTGATACAAAAAGGTAGTCAATAGAAATAAGTCCGCGTGATTTTCGTTGTGAGGTCTATTATTATCCCAACCTTAAAATGAAGCCTACATTTTCTTAAATAAAAATAATGAAAAGCTAAAATGTTTAAAATTTCATAGCACTTCATAATGATATTATAGTTAACCAGGTAGAATTATTTAAAGTAGACTACCTAAAATTAAAATATGACCACATGGTTTTGGTCTGCTACCTGTTTTCAAATGTAAAACGAGGCTAAAGTTTGTTTAAAATTGTGTTATTAATAACTAAATTTTATATAATATAAAAAAATATATAATAAAAATAAGTCTACTGTATTCTAAATCAATCAAAAATGGCTCATATCAATAATAAAAATATTAAATGTTATTTGCGCTTTGGCCAAAAGCCTACTAAAAAAAATAGGAGCCTAGAATTTTTTTTTAAAATTTTTATAAAAATGACTGAGATTTTGGTAATAAAAATTGTAATAATGAAAATAGGGAAATAATATTAAAATCATGTGTGGAGTTCTTAAGACAAAAATAGGCTAAAAGTAAAATCCATGAGACGGCCTAGGTTTCAAAACAAAGGAAGCTAGGATTAACGAAATTTGAGAATCGCGATAAACAGGCGATTTATAATACTCATTAATAATAGTAATAATAATAAACGAGAATCAGATAAAACTGAATATGCATAACAACTATCCTGTTGATTTCTCATCATAATTGGAGATTGCATGATAACTTAGGGCCTAGGTTCACAAGTCTTATATTAAAAAAAATCCTAATTAAAATCTGCTTCTATGGTACTATAATAAAGTAAAAGTTAAAAGTTAAGTTAAATGAAAATATTTAAATAATAAAGGTTGTTTCTTACCACAAAGGAAAATATCAGGAGACTGCTAACACACATTGTTCACTTCTAGAAAATATTTTAGAAAATGAATCCAAAGTCACGTGCATTGGGGTTTGCATGGAGAAAAAAAGAAATGTTGCCGATTTCGCGTTTTTTAAGAAATTTGGTGACAAAATATGAAGAAAGTAAATTTATGGAAGGTGGTTTTAAATTTAGTTTTTAAAAAAATATAAAACAATTATTATTGGCTAATTGTTTTATTTGATCTATACTTGGCATTGTAAAATGGCAGTGTATAGAGTTCTCCTCCCTAGGAAAAAAATGTTACTTCTGGGGGATGGTTTACTGTAGAAGTGAATTGCGGTGATGGTGCCGAATGTAGTGGAAGTGCCAGGAAGTGATCTTGATTGCAAGTTAGGTGATGGATGGGTTTGCGTACTTGGGACGTTGCATAGTGCTTAAATAGTAGAGTTGAAGTAGTTTAATTAAAAAAAACATATATTATGAGCATTTTTATGCTTATAAATATCTTTTATCATTTTTTATAGTTTGTGATTACTGCATGGATATTTTGAAATTTACGATGTATGTATTGTAGTCAGTAATCAGTTGTGCACAGTTTATTTTTTTGATATGTTTGGTTAAAGTGGGAGGCAAGGAAAAGAGAATGTGCTTTGAAAGCCGTATTTCATGAAAGCAATTGGATCTTAAGAAGTGAAATTTGTGGTTACAAAGTGAAATGGTTTTAAATTTTATGTATTATGGGTTTGTGTGAAATTTTATAAAAAAAATTTATTCAACTACAATTTAGAGAATGAGTGAAAAGTAATTTTTACAAAGCGAATAAGATTTATGGTGTTAAAATGTTTAATTATTTTGCTATGCTTTAAGTTAATAAAAAAAAATTTTGTGTTCAACTTTTTAAACTAGAAGTAGTTTTGTTTAACATGCTTAGAAATATTCTAATTTCTAAGATGTTACAGTTTTTATATTTTTCTTTAAAATATAAAATGACTGCCGAGTGGCAAAAAAATTTTTTTTTTTTTTTTTTTAGGTGCTTGTGATTTATGTGCAATGTTTCTTGTATGAGGAATGAAAATTTTCATTCAAAAGGCGAAGTTTCAGGAAGTCACAGAGTATTCTTTGTGATATGATGGGGCCTTTAGTTGTTTGTTTGAACATGCGGTTAGTGGTGTGTTTGAGAAGTGCATTCAAATGTGTTTTGTTTCAGTGATATACTTGCCATGCGTGTGATTTTTATTGTGGTGAATTACCTTGTGTGATGGTTTAAAAAATGAAATTTAAAACTCTTATGATGTGCTTTTAAAAGTGTGGTTAGCATGTAAAGGAAAAAAACTCTAGTTTTGTTAAAAACTTTTAGAGAAAATGTTAGTGGAAAATTTGGAACCTGTTATCCATAAGAGTGGTGAATTACCTTTGTGAAAGGTAATTGGATAATGGAAAGTCACTATTATTTAATGGTAGAGCGTTTGTGGAAAAAAATATCTAAGTGTTTTTTGAGTAAACCCCGTTGTTTTGGAGATATAGACTACCGCTAATTCCCCGTTTTATTGTGAAACCTGCATCTCGAATATGCAAATTTGCGTTGATGTTGCTTTTATAGAAAAGCGGTTGCTTAATGGAAAATAGTTTGTTTACTTAAATAAAAATCAGTTTTAAAAATGTGAAATTTTACAAGTATTTTTTTTTTTAAATTTGATTTTAGCGTAGAAGCTTTAGTGTTAAAGCAGAACGATGCGATTTGCATTAGTATTTTGATGAAAGATGCTTGCGTAAAGCAAAATCATGCAGTTGTTATAAGCACTAACATGCTGTTAGAGGAGAGTATTTTAAAGCGAATGTGCAAAGGTTTATAATGTGCCGTTGGCTTAGGCGAGAATGCGAAATAGAGCGAAAATGTATGAAGGAGCTACCATGTCGTGGACTATGTGAAGCTATTTCTTTTGTGAAGGAGTGTGGAGTAGAAATGCCCTGGTTTTTTCTTTCAATCTTATTCCACAGGCTGGGTTATTGTAGGTTTGGAGTATATTTAATAAATTTGCGGAAATACCTTGTCTTTTGGCGTAAACAAGTATGCAATGAGAACTTTGTGAGTGAACAGCTTTTTGAAAAAAAAAGGAACTTGTCTTTTAGCGGAAACAAGTATGCAATGCATATGGGGTTGAAGAATCAGCCCCTTTTTAGAGTAAATAAACCTGATGTGAATCCATCCAAGGTTTGGATAAGCCTCAAATGAGTAACTTTTGAGAAGCGAGCGAACTTAACATGGAGATAATCTTGGAAAATGATTGAGATTAATGTTTGCCTAACTTACTTGAAATTTAACCAGGGTTGAGATAACTTGTTTTAAGAGTGCTTAAGAGTGAGCCAGATGGCAAAGCGATGCTTGTTTGGAAGGGTGAAGCGATGGTATAGGAAGGTAAGGATTGTGAAGGTTCATACTATATATAATTGACATCGTAGATGCTGAGAGAGCAAAATTATTGTTAGTGTTATCTACTAACTGAGAGGTGAGCGTTGCAGATTTAGTAAATGGGTTGAGAATGCTCCTACGGTATAGTGTTGGAGAAGATGTCATTAGATCATGCGAGGAGGTAGGAATAGGTACTAGTTGCGAGCGAAAGAAGAGTTTAAAGTTTTTATCTTCCTCTTACTAAGAGCTTGTTGCTTTATTTTTATCTGAGCTATGTGACCCTGATATCAAGTTACTGTGTTTTAATTCACAGTATTTTTACATTTTCTTCAAAATTTTGTATTCTTCTTGAAAAACGTTCTTTATTTAAAATGCAATTGAATTCATGGAACCGTGACAAATATTGAAAAGATTATGACCTGTGTTGTTTAATATAACATTATTGGGAGTACAAATCTTTTTATGGAGTTTTCCCACTTTAGTAAATAAAATTTTTTGTTTATTATTAATTAATATATTTTTGTTATTGAACTCATGGTAACTTTGAATATTTTGAGTTTGTATTATATTTTTAATGGACTCTAGTGATGAGTCTTTACAAATATTTCCAGTACAATGAGGACCCTTTGGGGGAAATGTTTCAAAGTGTGCATTGAGACAGTCTCTTACATTATTACAAATCATTGGCACATTGTGAGAACTATTTGTGCCCAGTTTTAAGGAAGGATTTTTTTCTTTCGAGAGAAAGGAAGATTGAGGGTCTTCCTGCGATGGGCTTAGATTTGAGTTTAGAGTTTGAGTTTAGAGTTTGAGTTTAGAGTGAGAATAGAAAAATGAGATGATTCATAGGAAGTTTGAGCAGGAGTTAGTAAAGCTGTGTTTCGCGAGAACACTTTGGACGATTGCTTGTGATAATTACATTTGTTAGAGAAAGCTTGTGGAATTTTTGGTTGTGGAGGCAACAAAATCGCTTCATTAAAGAGAACTGAATGTTGTGAAAAATTCTTAGAGGGTTTAGGGAGAGTTCCCTGAGAATTTTGCTGCGTTTCGAGAACTGCTTCTTCATGGAAAGTATTAGAAAGAAGCTGCGGAAAAATTGTTAGCGGAGGAGAATAACTTAAATTTTTTATGAGCTTTGAAAATGTTTCAGGATTGTGTTGAAGCTTTACAGAAAAGTCCTGAACTTTGCGTGGCAATAAACTTGGTTCTTTAGGATGAACCGAAGGAACAGAACTGTGCTGAGAGTTATAAAAAATTTGTGTATTGCGAAGATTAGTGGAATGACCAGGAATATGATTGAGTTGGTCAACAGACTCCCTATCGATAAGTAAAACCTCAGCATGTGCTTTGCCATTTCGGAGCTCTGTCCGGTTTTCACTACCAATTCTTCTAACCTCTGAATCGGCATTTGCTTCACCATTTTGGAAATCTAATATTTCTATTCTAACTTCAGTTCTGTTTCTTGTATATGTCTTTACATTTCGCTTTTGCAAATTGATCCTGTTAATGTTACCTTTGAACCTGATAGCACCCTCTGATGATAACATATCGTCACCCGGAGTGCCCTTAACTCCAAAAGAAAGCGAGTTAGAGTTTGGAGCCCATTGCTTTTTATAATTAGACTCCAATGGGGAATCGTTACCAGTAACATTATTATAATTATGCAAATTAGTTTTAGAATCATTGTCTTTAACATTATAATGAGTTGGTCTATAGTATACATTAGAATGGTTGTTTACTAAAGTTTCAGCTGCTGAGCTGCGAAAAGTGAGAGTCCCACTGTGGGGATGAGTTGTGGATCTATTAGAGGTTCGATTTGGATGAGTTTCTCTGTTGCTGCGAATGTTCCCATCTTGGTATGGGGGAGAAAAATTTTGGTGAGTTCCTCTACTGAGGAAGGAAGGTTTTCTCCAGTTGTCCACTAATTCTTCTTTGGAAGCAAAATGAGTGAACAATGACTTGAACCCTCTGTGATGGGTTCTATTGAAAGAAGAAGTTTGGCATTGCCTTTGTCGCTTATTATGATAGGGGGGCTGAGAACTATGCTGTGGCTTTTGGGCCAAAAATCTAGGAATGGAACCATTGCGATGAAATGGTTGTTTGAACCGTGGGTTCTTGCAAGATCTGATAATTCGTCTCATTTGTAATTGAAAACCATTTTCTTTGCCATATACGGCTCTCCCATGCTCCTTCAGTGGGGCAGAGGTGCCCAGATTTAGAGAATATAAAGCTTGCATCACTTATTATTTGCGATTAATGTTAAATTTGAGCCAAAAAGAATATAAAAAATAATATATATATACGCGGTATATATAAAGTTAAATGGTTGTGATTTATCAATGAATAGTTCGAACGAGTACCAAGGAGTGAGGTAGAAATACTAGGAAAACGGGTTGAGTTGCCTAGGGTGGCTTATGCGAACGTTTGGAAAAGCAGATGCTGCCCTTTGTTTGAAATAAATTTAGGAGAGAAATTATTGCGAAAAAAAAAAATAAAAACTATCTTTTGCGGAAATAGTTTGCTTTTATTTGAAAAATTTTTTTTTCAAAATAGCTTTCCTTTAAAATTTTATTATTATTTATTTATTTATTAAAGTAATTCATTCGATTTGAAACCATCTAAAATTTTGTGTGCTAGTGCTATAAAATATTAAAATTCGAGCTTCCCTGGCCTTATTTACAATGACGCTTTGATTCTTTTAAAAAAATTTAAATGAGGGTACGTGGTACCTTTATGTGAATGCCTTTATAAAAAAGGTTATTAAAGTGATTTGTTTGAATTGAACACCTAAAATTTCGTGCACTAGTGCTATAAAATATTAAAATTCGAACCTCCTTGGGCTTATTTACGACTTTGATTCTTTAAAAAAAAATTTAAAATGAGGGTACGTGGTACCTTTAGGTGAATGCCTTTATAAAAAAAGTTATTAAGTAATTTGTTTGATATGAAACAAAATCTTAAAATTTTTGTGCGCTAATATTATGAGAAATTTAAAATTCGAGCCTTTTTGGGCTTGTTATTTACAACGATGTGTTGATTCTTTTATAATTTTTTCCAAAATGAAAAGAAATTGTTTTTTTTATCTGCTTATGTTTAGAATCAGGAAGGTCCTACGCCTTGTTACAACCTTAACGTCGCTATCCAGGAGGATAGTGTCGTTAACATATATATAAATATTAATATAATGGAAAGCCGTGGGCTTTATTTAGTGGACATTAAAAATGAAAAGGCTGTGGGCCTTGTACATGCAATAAGAAATTTGGAGTCAATCTGACTCTTAAAAAATTTAAAATAACAAAGATATAGTCACTGGGACTCTTATTGCATTACATTTGTTAAAAAATTACTCTGAAAAAACAGTGGATAATACTCTCTAGTGAGTGGTAGCACTAGTAGTATTATCGCTGAAAAAAAAAATTAGATACAAAACCACTATTTGTTAAAAAAATATACCCTGAAAAAACTGTGGATAATACTCTCTAGTGCTAGTGGTGCACTAGTAGTATCATCGCTGTGAGGAAAAACAAATGTTAGTTATAATGATGTACATACTGCGGTCAATTTTTCCGGATCTACAGTATGTACACCACTATTGATTAGAAAGGGACAATGGAGAAGTGAAAATTTCCGTGTCTGCCTTCTCTTTAGGAATTCTGTCTCCTTCCTCTTTTATTTTTGGTAGTAGGAATTATTCCTAACTTTCTATGCTGTCGGCAAATGCTGCTTCCTGCCAATGAACCGTGGGTTCAAATTTTCCAACTTGGTTTATGGAAAACCAGTGCTTGCGTAATCAATTTGTGATTTGCTACCAGCGAGCAAATATTTATATGAGGATTTAGTTATCCTGATTAAAAAAAATTTTTTATATAATAATAAAAATGGCTTTGAGAGTACCTGTTAACCGTGTGTGAACGGTTTTGTGTGTTCTTGACTCCTTTTTCTCTTTGTGGCACTGGTGTTTTTGCTTTGCGGCTCTTTTAGGCGATTTTATCCTTGCTTCGGATAATTTATGCGTATCCTCTTCAGGCGAAAGCTCCAGAAAATGGTCGTCACTCAAATCACTGCTTCAGACAATATTTGTGTATCTTCTTCAGGTTAAAGCTCAAGAAAATGGTCGTCACTCAAATCACTGCTTCAGACAATATTTGTGTATCTTCTTCAGGTTAAAGCTCAAGAAAATGGTCGCCACTTTCCCCGCGTGTTCCGCTTGTGGGGGAATTGGTTAAGTAAAAGGCCTTTGACTGCGATTCAAATTTTATTTCAGAAGATTTCCAAATTTTATATCACAACACCAAGTGCCTGGGGGTAAATTGAAAAGAAATTAATATAGTATACCCCAGGTAAAAAAGTTATAAAAAAATTAATAGTTTACAAAATATTTATAATATATCCTTTTAATGAAAAGTTAAATTGGCTTACAATTAAGAGATGAAAATTCCATTAACATAAAAATAAAATTTCTGAGTAAGCTACCTATTAACATGGTATCGGAAGTACTCCTTAAAAGTTCTCAAAATTAAAATAAAAATAAAGTTCTAAATCTTCCTTAAAATTAAATGAATTAGCTGAATATCATTAAATTTACAGACATTCCCATATATGAATATTTTAAAATTTACAAATGATTATTAAATTCAAACAATCTAGAAGTCTTACCCAAAAAGATTTAGACAACATATTAAAATTTAAGGCAACGGATTTAAAAATTCTGAATTTTAATTAAATCAAGCTGCAACTACCCAAAAACTTTGTTACATCATCCAACTTAAAATATACTGAACAATATAAGTAAAAGTTAAAATAAGAGTCAAAAATTAAGTTTATTAAAAAAAGTTTACTACTGAAATAACCCGTTTTAAAAATAATTTTACCCGAGATGAAATTACCCGACAACACTTTAGTTTTTTTAAAAAATGTACTTTTACACAAGTGCAGAAAGCCTTATAAAAAGTAAAATTTTAAACCCATTTACAAATAAAAAAACTAAAAAAAAATCAAACTACTAAGTACCGGTAATCGATACTTAATGTTTTGGCTAATCTGAAGAATATCTTATGAGAATAAAATTTGAACTCACTAATTAGGAAATACAAAACAAATATATTTCAGCTAAAAAAAACTGAGGCCTACAAATTTTGGAAAACAATTTATTTATTTTTTTTTTTTAAAAAAATTATGAAAAACTAAATTTTATCCAAAGTAACATTTAAGAAAAGAAACGAATGACAAACTGGGTCTCTTTCCCATTTACTGGTTTACCTATGCTGAATGTGTTTTGTATGCTAAATAAGTTAGGGCCAATGTGAACATTGGCACAACCTCGGATATTGCTAAGGTTACTAGGATCATTTTGTCCCGCCTTCACATTATACAGAGAAATTACTCTTTATATTTAATTTACCTAACATAGCATTTGTTTGAGAAGGCATTTTGGAACATTTTCCAAGCTTTATAACCCTAATGGCGAAGAGAGATAGAGAGAGAGAGAGAGAGAGAATGGTAGGGTGAGTTAGAGTGAGAGGACTTGGAAGAGGGGGAGAGGATGAGTGAGAGGATCGAAAGAAGGAGAATGAGAGCAAATGAGAGAGAGTGCAGGAGATAGAGCATGAGTATGAGAGAGGGAGAGAATGAGTGAGAGGATCGAAAGGGGGAGAATGAGTAAATGAGAGAGTGCAGGAGATAGAGCATAAGTATGAGAGAGGGAGAGAATGAGTGAGAGAATCGAAAGAGGGAGAATGAGAGAGAATGCATGAGATAGAGCATGAGTATGAGAGAGAGTGCATGAGATAGAGGATGGGTATGAGGTAGAGTGAGTGAGAGTACAGGAGATGGAGCATGAGTTGGAGGGAGAGTTAGAAAAACATGATTGAGTGATAGAAAGCAATGAGTGAGTGAGTGAGGGAAAGCATGAATGAGTGGAAAAAAAATAAAATCCCTAAATCCTGATTTTTAGGCTCTAAATGGTAGCTTAATACCCAATATTAATGTTAATAATAAAAATAATAATAATAATAATATAATAATAATAATAACTATCATAATAATAATAATAATATTAATAATAATTCATAAATAATAATATCACATTATAAGTTCGGAGTAAAATAGTTTTCAAAATCTGCCTCGAGTTTACAACAGTATAAAATGGCGCAAAATATATAAATTATAATAATGATTTTAATGATACAAAGGACAATACTAATTCATATTTTAGCCCGTTTTCCTGATATATATTTTCTGATTTACAAATCTTAATAGTACCGTACCAATAATAAAAATTATAATAAGGCTAAAAATATTATTAAATTTGCAATAGTTATAATAATATTAAAAATAAAAATTACCAATGATGACTTTAACAGTTAATAATTATAAAAATGCTTGTACAAATTTTAGATGCAGCATTTATATAAGTAGATATTCACAACCACCACAAATCTAAAGATACTGTACTATTTATGCTGTATTAAAGGGTGTTCAATATTTTCAAATCAGCAAGCTTAAATTTCAACATAAAGACTATTTGGTTATCTTTTGATTTCAGAAAAAGGCAAACTAAATTTTGTTGAAAAGAAGTTTATAAAAAAAAATACTACTACTAACAATAATAAATTTATATATAGAAGCTAGTACTTGTAAAATAAATGTCGGTTAACACCACCGATTGTGTAATTTTCTAATATCTAACTTATTGCCGCATTTAAAAATTGGTCATTAATGAATTGAAATATTAATAGTTACAACAAAAGAAAAATGGTAAAATTATATCTCTTATTTGCCAGTTTTAAATGTTACTGTGTGGAAATCAAATTATAAAAGAAATGAAAACAAATATTAGAACTCTTTGGTAAATGCATGATACAGTATGGTTGAAATGTGTTGAAGTCTACTCAGCTAGCTTTTTTTTTTTACAATCTATCTAGAAGCTAGAAAAGTACCGTATTTTTATTTGTATTCTATTTATTTCAATAGTTTCCCTTTTGCGAGACTGAATTTCAGCAGGCTTCTTTATCTAATTTTAAGATAAGAGTAAAAGCAAAAATTTACAAACTGCAGTAATAAAAGTAGTTGATTTAAAATAACAATAAAATAATTAAAATGAAGTTATGATAGTCAAACAAAATTGAAACTCGCAAAAGCAAATAGATTAAAGTGTATCTGTATGGAACCTCTCTTTTCCCCAAATGTTGAAATAACAATGATAAGTTTTTTCTAAAAATATTATTTAAAGCAATGTATTACTAATCAAATTATAATAATAACAATGAAACTATAAATATAATTATAATGAGTTGAGATTTCTTATGAGAGTGTGTGTGATAATTAAGGTAGGTCCAGGGAAATGGGTCTGTATGAATTTTATTG
>JABUQX010038741.1:37500-40000 GCA_015478945.1 Trachelipus rathkii
TATATATATATTATATATATATATATATATAAAAGGCAAGTATCAGAGCACCTTTCAAAAAATTTGTTTGGTTGGTAGATTGCAACAAATTGGCTTTACAAATTATATTTAACCAAAAAAAATTTTTTAATGGGAAGCTTAATGAAATGTGACATATATATATATATATATATATATATTATATATATATATATATATATATATATATATAATATATATATATATCTATATATATAATATATTTATATATATATATATAATATTAATTAATTAGTCTCCCATATAAATTTTTTTTCTTTGTTAGAGATATCACAATTTGTAGGGCAATTTGTAACAAAATGTGCCAATCAAACAAATTTTTTTTGAAAGTTTTTTAATAAATTTTTTTTTTTAAAAAATTTGAACTCAACCTATATGGATAGATGTTTGCAATAAATAAATTAAACTAACCTTATTGATCATGATGCATAAATTTACCTAACCCTATAAATGATTTAGACCCAAGGCTTTTAAATGTAAGGTTTCTAAAATTTGCAGATTGCAGATTTCAAATTTGTAAGTTTGCAGATGATAACAAAGTGGCTTACCTCAGTAAGGAATAGTGATGGATGTATAAAGATTTTAAAATGATCTTGATAAACTTCTTTGGGTGGGCAGATAAGTGCCAAATGAATTTTAATAGTAGAAAGTGTATAAGGTACTTCACCTAGGTTACTCAAATAAAAATTTTAAGTTACGATATGAACAAAATTATTGGATAGGTTATATATAATGGTTTGGGTATAATATAAAAGTATATTTGAACTGGCCCTAGCTGGCGGGGTTTTTTAGTGCAGTGGTTATTAAGGTTGAACTGCCATGTTGCTGACTTTAAAGAAAAAAAAAAATTAAGCATGGTATACTTTTAGCTATATAGTTTATTTTTTTCTTTGGTGGTAGACTTTGTGTATATTAACTATGTAAGGCCTGGGATGTCATATTGGACTGGAACAGTCTTGATAGGCCCGCATGTGGCTTTTCTGTCTATTTATTTCCTATGTTTCTATAACTGAACCATTTTTCTAAAACTGATTTTCTAACAACAGACTGGTCAGAGTACAAACACTTTTTACATTCCTCTTTCACTTCCAGGTTCACACCTATTTTCAACAATCTTTCCAGTAACCTAAGCAATGGCTGCTGCTATATAGTTATACCATACACCTCTAGGGTTATGCCATAGTACTGTGTTGCGAGTATTTTTTATAAAAAGATGCAGTTATTAAACTACACACAATCACAAAACATGGATGTCACAGATCTTTTCAACAAAAATTGGCAAAGCTGAAAATTAAAACCATTTTTATTCAAGGAAGCATCTTCAGGTGTCCCAAATTCAAACGGGCCTACCACATAGTCAAAACATTATTGCATTTTTTTATGAATATTTTAAGGATAATTAAAATTGTGAATATATCATACAAATATTTGACACAATCTCATTATCCTTAAAGTCATAAAAAAAAAAAAAAATGATTCCATTGTAAAAAAAAAAAAGAAAAGAAAAAAAATTTCATGACTGCTTTCTGCCATCATATCCTTTGTTTACATTTTTCGGAAGAATAGAATTTTTCGGTAAGATAGGAAAAAAGCAATCTTACGGAATTTGTCAAAATTCTTACGTTTGGTGAGAATATTCTCAAATTTTTCTTAAAATTTGACAAAACGAACGATTTTTTTGAGAACGTTCTTATTTTTCGTAAGAATTCGTAAGAATATTGACAAAACGAAAACGGCTTTAATCTTTACGATTTTATTTATTCTCGATGATGTGATAGAATTTCCTGGCGTGAAACTTCCCACACCTGATTGATTCAGTTATTTAACAACCCAAACTCCTAACAAATCTCCCTCTCGTAAAAACAACTCTTCTAACCTTTCGCTAGCTCTTTCACGATTTCTCATCGTCCTCTGCCTGTTGGAACAATAAAACATACATCTTGGCCTTAAACATAAAGAAAAAAATGTCTTGGAAACCCTCACATCACAACGGTTGCTAGGGCGGCCTCAAAGAAACTGGGAGTTCGGTTTAGGCTGCGAGACTTCTTTTTTTTCCTCTTCTCGGTTGCTCCAGCTATACAAGGGCCTCATCCACCCTTGTATGGAGTACTGCTTCTCATATCAGGGGGGGGGGCTCTGGTTTTCACCCAGCTTTTTGGATAGGGTTGAGGCAAAGGCCAAAAGGCTTATAAACTGTTTCTGTACTTTCCAGTTCACTTGACCCCTTATCTTTACGGCGCCGATGTTGGCTGCTTTTATTCTTTTTCTATAGGTACCGCAGCGGCAGGTTCTCGAGGGAGCTTATCACTCGCGTACCAACGCACTTTTACGCGCGACGCCCTCGTAGCAGAAAGGGGTGCTGATTTCGCGCATGAGTTTTTGTGTTGATATGGGTAACTCCAGGCTTTTTCGCGCTGCGGTGCTTCCTTCATGTCCTGCCCCACCTCTGTTTCTGAGGAAT
>JABUQX010038742.1:0-40000 GCA_015478945.1 Trachelipus rathkii
CCCCAGAGAGAAATCTACTTTAAAGGGCAATAAAATTACTTTACCTCGATAGTAAAACACTTTTCCAGAAGATTTTCAACTGCATTAATTTTAGCCTTTTCTAATGCTCTATCTTGCCGAGTATCTTTTGCTTCACCTAATCTTCTAACCACACCATGGCCCTCACATCTCTGTAGTTCATTCGTGCCCAGCAGTTCTGTTAAACAAAATATTTCACTACTTCTTTTTATCCTAACATAGATTTCTTGTTCTTATTTACTAAAATTAATGTAAAATTAAAAACAAAAATTTTAAAATAAATTCTGCATCTAAACAAAGGGATGAAAACCTTAAGCATTAAAAGTATTTAAAAAAAAAATTTAAAAATAAATTCTGCAATCTAAAACAAAAAGATGGAATGAAACTTACATTAAAACAAATAACGAATTATAATATATATATATATTACATATATATATATATATATATATATCTATATATATATATATTATATACTAAATATAATATATTATATAATTATATTATAATATATATATATAATTAAGACAACTGCTACAAATTCCTCCGCATGTAAGGTATTAAAAATAACCCTTAAGTATTTCACACTGCCGGGATGACCTGGGGCCTAGTATATCCGCGTAAGTGTTGAACGAACCACGCCCGCCCACGATGGACCTAAAGAAGAGCGCGAGCATGTTCTGCAGTGGAATATACACCATAAAAGGGAACTACGACGCACTCATTCCCGTCCACAGCTCGGGCGGTAAGGGTCAAAGAGGGCACTGCGCAAGAGTGACAATCTATTAACGGGGGAAATACTTGTATGAATAAGAACCAACTGCCCTACAAATTCATCGCTGTGGTGATTTCAATTCAAGTCCTTATTAATTTAAGGGAGATGTTGTTCGTGCATATTAGGTTGGCCATTGGTGAACTGAAGTAACCATAGTCAACCGGTTTTGTAAAGTTTTAAGGTTTTCCTCATTGATCCCATTCTTGGAACCACCTACCGCTAACAAACCCTGGACGATGAGTTGTACTTTATATTCCTTATATTATTGCGTTTGTTAGTTTATTGCCAAAACTATCAAGAGAATTTACTAGAATGTTTTTTATAATTTGTTCTCTTTTTTGTTTTTAGTTTGAACATAATAATTAATGCCCTGAATCTTGTTTTTGATAATATTAATAAACTAACCATTTTGTAAAAGTTTAAATGAAAGTATAGCTGTATTACTGTTACAAAAACCAACTCATAACAATACTAGAAAAGTTACTGGAAAGTTAACTAAAAGACCGACATTTTTTGTTATTAAAATGTTTTGTATATCAAAGCAATATTTAATCAATTATTTGTATTAAAATTTATTTAAATTGTTATGGTGCTGGTAAAGCAAGTAATAAACTAAACGTTATTGTTGCAGTTTACTATCAAAAAGAACCAGAAACTAATTGGAACCAATTGAACAACAACCCCTCTTTGGAAATCGAAAGGGTGAAGGTTTTCAATAAGTAATCAATAGTACATGTAAATATATGAAGTTATAACTGTTTATAAAGAAGATAAAAAGTCGTGAATCTGTAGTAATCCCTTTATATTTTATCTTTAAGGGTTTTCAGTTTTCCCTGGTTTCCCAATTTTTTTAGGACAATTTCAATTTCAATCTTTGAATGTTCATTTTTAAAATGGTTTCATCTTCTGGTTTCAAGTTTTCAGTTCTTTTGGTTCATTCTGTTTGAAATTCAGCTTTTTTTTGTTTTATTCCCCAAAATTACCTCAGTTAAGTAAGTAATTTTTGTCCCATCAATTGATTTAGAAAATTTCTATTTTCTTCCCCTTACTTCCCCCCAAAAATTTTTGCCCGGGAAAAACAAAAAATTTAAAAAAAAAAAAAAATTTAATTTTTGGAAAATCGTTTGGGTTTCCCCTCTTTGAAAAATCTTGAATCCTGAAAACTTATGTACATATATCATAATACAGTTGGTTTTAAGTATATTCCCCAATGTATTTATCTAATTAAAATATATCATTATATCAAAAGTTTCATATAACTTTTACTTATAGTTTCTTGTTGGCGGAGTGGATTGTGTTTATCTTTCATCTTATTCACAACAAACCTCCCACATGTATATATTTTGAGCAAATTAAGTAGTAAACATAAACTTTTTTATAGTGTGTCAATATCCTAGAAATTTTTGATTTCTCTATTGACCTATGAATTAAATTATTATTCTTCACTACGGAAAAAATATCTGCTTAGACACCATTGATAGATAGAATTCCGGAAACCGAATCTAGTTAAAGTAAACCCTTCCTTTTCGGGGTAAGGACCTGTAAATTAATTATCACGAATTGCGGTATTTTAAATTAAAAGAAACTCACAATCCTCCCTTGAATAGTCCACACAAGTAAGCAAGGCAACGGCAGTCCGAGACAATCTTCCCTCCGTTTACGGAAAAAAGTTGACTGCTCCGTACATACCTCTGATGTTGTCAGTTGTTGCCTGTACTACTAGACATTCAAACACATCTTATCGACAGTCACCTTAATACTATCTGCTTCTCTTCTCTATATCTTTTGACCCTCGGAATTAGATTCCAATCTTTCAATCGACTTCGACTCTACGGAATAAGTGGAAGTGAGCCACCTTCCATCGGGTACCGAGCTGTTTCGGTTCCCAAGCGTGCCTTCTCTTCCGAAACATTAAAATCTTAAAATTAAGTGGCGCCGCAACAGGGACCTTCTGTTTGGAGTTCCTCGCGCTTTGCGTGCACTAGGAAATTGTGACTTCTCGATAAATATCACATTTATTTGAAAATTCATTGATTCTCTTCAGTTCTCTTTTCAAAGAAATCTTTCTTTTTGTACTTTTTACATTGGAACAAGATTCAAGAGTTAGTTAGGGATAACCCTCCAATACTTTTAATTTTCTTTTATTTACTTTAACATAAATTTAACAAATGCTGAAAAAAGTCCAAACACAGGCTTGGAAACAAGGCAACAGCTTTCTGCGATAGTCCAAGAGGATTTGGCTTTGATCCACTCTTGTCAAGCTGGTGGCCTCTAGATCCGTGTAGAAACAGCGGTTCTGCATGATGATCAAAAATAAACACTAATTAGAAATGAAAATGTAGGAAAAGGTGATGAATGCCAAATAAAAATGGGGTAGAAATTCACCAACTCTGAACACACCCTTTGGGGGTTTCCAACTTCTGACGTAAAAAGGTTTTCCAATCTCCTGACAACCCTTTTTTAATCCGTCCGAAATGGATTGCCTTTTAGCTTATTAAAACTTAGACAGCCAATGGGACCCAAGAAATTTTGAAGGTTCAAAGTCAGATTGAAACCAAGAACGATCCCCGCTCGAGGTCAAGTAATACCCCTCCTGACCTTGATCACCTAAATTGACAATGCCTTAAAAAATACCACTTCTTCTAGTGATCGTGATATAGACCTTTCCTTAGTCCTCACAAATTCAACCACGATCTAAACCTTTCCTCATAATCCATCAGTTTATGTGGAAAACTCCAAAAAATCATTTTTCTTCCTAAATCCTCAATCTTATCCAACTAAACCCCTTCTCCCTAACCATGAAACCCCTTCTTCCTAATTCCTAAACTCAGCCTATCCCAGTCCTTCTTCATCATGCTATACCCCGTAATTACTTTCAACCCAAACCTAAGTCCTCCTCTTTAGAAAAATCCAGACATGGGTAGAGGCATAGAGAAGATCTTTTGTCCCAATTAAATATGAGGAGAATCTGAACTTCTCGAGAAATTATAATAGGTTTTGCTTAAACCCACCGAGAACACTTCACGTAAATCTTATCCGGACACCAGATGTCACTTTAATTGACCCTCAAAAGTTTTGTAATTCTGGTTGTTTTCCACAAGGATTACCACAACGGACAATTTGAACGTCGTATTCCCGATCCCAAATGAACCTCGATGTATTCAGGGGCCAAAATGAAAACAGAGACTTGACTCTGTTGGAAGGAGGCCATTGTAACTCCCTCCACATCAGTTGCCTGCCAAGAACTCTCAAAAGCTTAAGGTTGTGGACCCGGAATTTATATTTAAATATGAATCAGAACAAGATCTCTTAGTCTATTTGGCTGATTTTGAGGCGTACTGTAGCCTTCATTATCCCAATGCCCATCACCAATGGTTGAGACTGGCTAGGACCGACAAGCTAGAAGGCAAAAATTTCTTCAACATATGATCGTGAAATTCATAAAAGAAACGGGAATTTCTCTTGTACGGCTAATCTAGTTATGTTTGGGTATAGAGGATGAGGAACGTAAGAAGGAAAAGAAATATAGGAACAGATGTATCATGCTGCTCACCGATATCCCACCAACGAGAGCATTAAAATGTTTGCCCTCGGTTTGGAACGCCTGGCCCTAGTCACGCATATCTGGATACGCTATGAAGATCATGATTCCCCTTAAATAGCTTTCTTTGTATGTTTGCCTTCCATTTATTGAAACATTCGTCTCCGTCAATATATAAAAGATGAATGTGAGTTGGACGGTTATAGTAGAGCTTCTTGGGAAAATATTGTGAATTTTGCAGACTCTTTTGGACAAGTGAGAATAACTGCTTTTTTCCCAAATCCCATGGTCCCAATCAACGACCTCTTTTGAAGTCGACCATCAATTATTCTCCCGAGCTGGACCCGGAAAAAAGGGTTGATCTAAACGAATCATTGGAGTCAGTAGTCCAAATCAATACTACCCTTCCTGGATGGACTGATGTTCTACGGAAAAAAGTCGAGCAACGAAAAACTAAGTCATCAGTAAAAACTAACCATCGCCCTACCAATGTCCAGTCCAACGTAGTCCCTCCGGAACAGAATAGCTTTAGTCGTTTCTTTCCATAACACCGGTTTTCGTAGTTTCCCCCCCGGAACGAAGGGACGTTTCAGGCTACTAATAACTCGCACGAAAACTCACAATGTTTCGGTCCGGATCTTGAGGAATCAAGGAATTTCTCTGTGATTACTGTAGAAGAGACGACACGCATTTGCAGGATTGCTTAATAAGTACTTTGGAGTCTTGCGTAGTACTGCACAAGAAACCCGGCCACTCAAATACCCCGAATGGTTCCGAGCTTAGAATTTCCCTCCATTCCAATCCTCTTGTAATCCCGAAAGTAGTTAATGTTCCTTTTGTAGAGGTTCCTCACGCGGGGAATGGGTGTACTCAACGCAACCCCCCCAGATTCAGTTATCCTGATCGAACCCTCTTTCCCTAAAGAATACCTTCAAGGAGCTGTGAAGAAGGTATATTCGAGATCATCCTATCTCCCTGAAGCCTCAGAAAATGTAATAATGGCTAACCCAACTGAAGACAGCGCCTTCCCCACGCCCTATTTTGGATTCCTTGCGAGTTTCTGCTATCGTTCCTCATTATGAGTCGGTGGCAAAGGGGGTTTTTTGCGCAGTCCCCCTTCCACCAGGTAAAAACAGTTTAACGACATATCCCCGCAGATTTTTTTTCTGGTCACTTCCTGTGGAAAGGACATTGTGAATGACCTCTGCGAAATAACTTGATGATCTTTCTTTTTAAAACATGATCGGAAAGAATCACAATGAAAGTAAAGTTTTTTTTTTCTTAATCCCCTTTTTTGTTCCTACTGCTTAGTGAGGACCATGGTTCCCCCGTCGCCATTAACTTGGGTGTCAGGGCTTTGATAATAGACCAATTGGTCGTCTGTGTCCCAAGTTGGATGAATCCATGAAATGCCCTCCCCATTTATTGATTGCCTTTTAGATAGTGGGGGGCGGGAGTAAATTTTAAATAAGTTCCGAGATTTTGTTTCCCCTTCTACTAGGGGAAGTCCAAAAGAGCTTTTTAAAATTCCCCAAAGACCATTAGGCAGTGAAGGGCTATTAGTTGGTTTCGGAACAACAGAAGATTCCATTGTTCATTATGTTAAACCTAGAATTGAAGGTTTTTTAACATGGGGTTTTTTGAAAACTCATTCCCTTCAGCCTTACCCTTTATAGTTCCACAGAATACAATGGTTGATAATCCATTGATACTTGTTAAAATTTGTGCCTTGAGGGATAACCGCACCACTAATTTACCTGACATAGTCCCGGAGCAACTCTATTCATTCTTAAATGGAAAAAAATTGACTGTGGGTAGCCGAGGGCAATTTCAACTTTTGTAGTTCCGGTCCAAGTTTGAAGTCTTTTCCACCATACAGGTGTAAAACATATCGGTAGTTAATACTAATCTTAACGATACAGATGTCATATACGACCAAAATAATGATCGTACCCTTCGATACTTATTGAAGGGCTTTAAGAAAAATGTTAACAATATAAATTGGCAACAAGTACCCAAACCATACAAAAGTCATTCTAAACAAATGGTCTTGGAAAATGACATTTTGTATTACAGAACTACGTCTGGGGATCTGTTATATGCGATTTCTTTGGACTTACTAATGCACATAGTTTTGGGCCTCCATGTATCCTGTGCCCACATAGGTCGGAACAAGCTGCTTCAGTTAGTATAAAGCATTTCTGGCATCCTAGGGTCAATCAGGTAATTTCCGATGTAGTGAGGTGCTGCCCTGTTTGCCAGATGCAGAAAAACTTTTCTTTCAATATAACTCCACCCATGTTGAAAATCTTGGCCCAACTATCCCTTCGATTTATGTGCCATGGATTTGATTCAATTCCCTAAAACTTTTAAGGGGAATAAATACTGCATGATCTTTATTGATCATTATTCTAAATGGGTGTCTGTAGTTCCCCTTGCCGACCAGTCAGCTTGACCGATCTCGGAAACTGGAACACCAAGCTCTCCCTTTCCTTCCTAAAGTTCCAAATCGAATATTAACTGATAATGGAACTGAATTTACTTCCGAGGTTATGCAACCAGGTTGTTACAAAACACAAACATTAAAAGATGTGAGAAATAATCTCCCTTTCATTTCCTTTCGAGTAACGTGGTCTCAGAGCGTTTAACGGCAGTTCTAAATCTCAAACTACTGAATATTTTTAGTTCCTGAAACAACCCGCTATTGGGAGAAGAAATTGTCCCTTCATCCATATAATTTAATAAATATAACTTTTTTATCATAGGTGCAGTCTGGACCCATGTTCCCCTTTTCGGAATTTATTTTAATACAAAAATCCATACCCAGTGGCATAACCTTTCCCCAATATTCGGAAAGAGGGCAGTGTCCCCAACTTTAAACCTTTCAGTTCGTTTGCCAAAAAGTAGCCCCTCGTAAAGTAATACGAACCTGGGCCCCAAGCACTTGCCCTTCCTTAATTTCAATCCCTAAGTTGGGAGGGCTCCCCCTTTACCGTTGTTGACTGTTTGAACCCCCGAATAGGGTGGCAAAATATGTCCAACAAAGGGAATCCTTAATCCCCCCCAGTTAGAACTCAAAAAAGTCATTTTTCAACACTTAAAGGGGAAACTGGGATTTGAGATTTCCAGGTTATATTTGCGAAAATACCTGAACCAATAAGAATTTAGTGAATGCATTTTTCTCTCGGACGAAGGAGAAGTTTGTTGGAACTGGGGGGAATGATGAAAGATCCTGCTGAATCCCAGCCGATCTTTGAGTCCTCGGGAACTGATTTCAGCTAATTCTTGATGAATCAAGTCCCCATCGCTGATTACCTCCCTTGGTTCCACTAATAGCAAAGTATTTAGGAGGTGGATGAAAGTGACATTGAGGGACTTCTTAACTTTTAATCCCTATCTCTTTTAAAGTGCACTATATTCAACTGCCCAATTTAACTCCTGTAATAGAGCCCACTTCTTGGGAATCAAAGGAAAACTTTAACAATTAGTATTGGAGGAGTTTATTTCCTCGTTGTCTTCGAAGTCCCTAAAGACTTTAGCTTCAGTCAAAGGAAGGTTAATTTTTTGATGTTCGGTGTCCATTATTCCTCAAACCTAAATCCATTCTTCGGACGAAATTCTAATTCCTAACCCAATGTCTAGTTTTACCCTGAGATAGATTCCGATTTCTAGTTTTAATCCGAGAACAGATTTTTAATAATAGTTCCAACTAGTTCTTCCCTAAGAGCCATTTGGTAGTACCCCTGGAGGAGTCCAAACCATGACGAGATTACTTAACCCTGTTTTTAGATTTATATTGATATGTTAATTCTCATGAATACCCTAAACGTAATTTAAATACCCCTCTATCCTTTCTCCTGCAGGTATACTAAACTATAATGAAGATCTTATACGTTTTCACAAAGCACAAGCAGTTGGAATACTTAATGCCTGGAAACTCTTGGTTTGATATTTAACGGATCCCCCCGTCCTTTTTTATGGATAGAACCCTAACTAACTTCCCCCTTCACTCTCCTTCTGAATGACCTTATCTGAAATCTTGTCAGAGAGAGAAAATGTTTGTTGGTTGCTTTTGCCGGTCGATGGGTCACAACCTTTTTACCTAGATAGTTCTTCCCAGCTCCTCAAAAGATGACATTTTAATGGTTTTCAGCCCGCCAAATAGTAATTTTCTTTTCACTATGTCCCCCCGTCGCCTGAAATGCTTTCCTTCACCTTGTTCCCCTGCACGAGACCTAGAAAATTTCTCCCTTTTCAAATAGTTGGGAAAGAGGTAGATTGGTCGATACCCACTTAACGTCCAATTTGGATAATAGTAATTTGACTTTGGTCCATATAGATAATGAAATCTTGGAGGAAATGCAATTGCCCGTTTCCTCCCCGTACTAGAAGTAGAGGATTGGTTCCCAATTTCCCGAATGTAATGTCTACTCCCAATAGAATATGTCGTCAAAGGAGACCGTAACCCAGGTTCCTTTTTTTTATTAACTTTTTCTGTATTTGCTAGATTGACAATTTGATCTTTCCCTGAGATGAAATAAATAAGCCCAGAGATTATATAGATCTATTCTTTTCATCCTGTTTTTGAAAATTTCTCTGCAATTTAATAAAAGTTCCTGTGGTTTTCAACTACTGATTGAAAAACAGCTAATATAATGAGGCAAAATGACTTTTCCTCAACTAAAGAACCAGAATAAGTTTTTTTTTTCTCTATCTTTGTTTTCTAGTCCCCTTTTTCATATAACCTTCCTTCTTAACTATTTATTTAAACTATAAACATTTTCCTATATGGAAGTGGTCTTGGATGAATGCTTACTGCTATGTAAAAGCTTTCCAAAAATTTCCAAAATTATTGAGACGAAACATCTCCTAGAGAAAATTTCTTGCCTAAAGTGATTTCTATTGGTGTTGTATGTTATTCTGCCGTGTTATGAGTACAGACTAATTTTTAAAAAATATTAAAGGGCTTACTAAATAATAATGTGATTGAGTTACCCATTTTTAAATCAAAAAGAATTTATACGGTGTATATTATTATACTGTATAAATAAATTTTCCCTAACAATATGTTAATATTATTTGGTTAATATAAGTATTCATTGGAACCCAACCTGCCCCTCTGATAAATTAATAATATATTTATATTTTTATATTTATTTAATATATATTATATATATTATAATATATATATATATAAATATTTATATAATATATATAATTTATTATATATAGATTAATTAATATATATTGGAATATGTGTGTTGTATATGTAAAATTTGGACACTATATATTTATACTGGTTTTTCCTCCGCTTCCAACGAGCCTTTGTTCATGTTTTTACATGACAGTTGTGGAGTGGCGGAAGGGCTTTAAACAGTGCTATTTCTACGATTTTTCCCTGTTTCCTGGATGAGAGTTTTGCCATCTGTGTCCATCAGATGCCTTATAGCTGGACGTGCGGAACTCTTCATCTTTATAAATCCATACGGAAACCCACGTTGATAGAAGTAGATTAATGGTTTAAAAATAAAAATAAAAAGAAATAAAGAAAGAAATATCATCAATGTTTTTTTTATTTTACAAAATATAATATGCCATGATTTTAAGTAAAGTTTCATTAGGTTTTACAGAGGTTAAGGGGTACAGGGGTTTTTTCAAATGAATTAAGTATTATTTGAATGCTGGTTCTCTTTCTTCTTTACTAATGTTGAAAGGAGATCTCGCAAATACGCTAAATAAGTTTATTTTGACAACCACTGGAAAAATACCAATCTTTTGTCCCAACTCCCTTCTAAAGTAAAAATTTTAGAATTCTCATTATTGGAATTTTAGTCCTTGTTTCCCCCTTCTTTTTGTTTAATAGTTTAAAGTCCCCAGTTTCCTCCTCGAGTTATCTAGTGGGACCGTTTTAAACATTGCTTGGGTCCTCTGAGGAAGTGAGGAGAGGGGAAATAGTTTTTTTATTTACTCTGATCTCATTTTCGTCTCCTGGATGACTCGTTTGAAAATAATCCTTTATGCATAGAAATAATTTTGTGCATTTTTATTTTTATCATAAAAAATCCTAATCATGAATTCGATTACTGCGAATTCTTGTTACTTTTTTCAGAGTGGATACCCGAAGTAAAAAAATACTCTGTCGGGTTTCCAGCAAGTCCCCGGACTAGTCAACTTTCACATGCATGCCCCCCCCCCTTGGCGGGGGGGTGTTTACGTCTGGAGTTGTTCCTCTTGAAAGTTTTCTTTGCACCTACCAATGGTTTCCGGCCCTAATGCACCAGATGTAAGAACCATAAGTCCATATGGTCCCTGGAACAAGAAAATGGTTTGGAAAAAAGAGATGCAGGGATCGGGCCAACAACACTGCAATAATATATGAACCAGTGGATGATCTGTCCCCCGCGGATGTTTTATTCCCGGGATAATGGACCCAGTTAAAATCCCCTGAGTACAAGATTATTAGCTCATATTTATATGTTTTTCACCAATCGTACAAATTATATGCCCTTTACCAAAAGCGTATCCCCCATGAACTGGGTCATAATGTAAAATATAGATCCCCTTGATGATCCTGTATCCTTACTCAACAAGTACCCTTGGCCGGAGAAGAACATCGTCCGAGGGAAACGACGTTTGGATTCATCATAAAAGGTTAAATAAAGGCGAGTTAACGTAAAGTCCCCACCCTTCATAATTTTGATATCAATAAAAAGGACCTTAATGATCATTCTTTTCATATCCACTAAAAAGGATGGATCCAAGATTATGACTACTCCTCCAATTCTCGATTTTTTCATTACTGGTTCATGATGAATCTCCGCAGAAGAAAATAATTCCCGAAGTTCAACCTTTATTGTCCAAGTCGCGTATAAACCTGTCTTCCCATTAAATTATTTCCCAATGTAAAATATTTCCTTCATGAATGTACAGGACAAAGTGGTCCTTACATTCTCTCCTCAGTTCAAATTATCCAACCAATTGAAACCCAGTCTGGCCTACATTGTTTATTGTATTTGTCATTTCTAATGTATCTTGAACTATGGGGAAGTCTGCCTCTGGATTTTCCAGCGTTTAAGGTTGTACTGCGTAACAGCTTCGCTTGGATTGATGGGAGCCAAGGCCTTTCTGTACTAATTTGAAGCAGGGAGTTAACCGAGGGAAAGATCCGCTGTTCTGTCCTTTCGTCCCACTAATGCACAGAAATTATAAAAAAATTTTGTGCTATATATAATATGAAAAAAATTCATTATTTGTAGTTTATTTGTTAAAGAGTCCCCCTGATTGTCCTCTCTACGCCTGTTTTTTTATTTGTCTTGGCCGCAGCTCCTTCACTCCGTCCATCTTCCCTGAAACGACGTGGAAAATTTTGAGGTGGGCGGGTTTAATTTAGGGGGGAGATATAAGGGAGATGTTTTTGTTGTGCCATAGTTTGCCCATTGACGACGAAGCTAACCCATGTAACGGTTTTTTTTGTAAGTTTAAGGTTTCTTCATTTTTTGAGTTCAGGAGAACCTATTCTAGTAGCCCTGGATCATGTGTTGACAAATCTTGAGGCTGAGAGGCTTTTAAGTTTATGCCCAAACTTAGAGAATTATAAGATGTTAATAATTGCCTGTCCTTTTTCGTTTTTTAGTTGATATAATTAATGCCTGATATCTTGTGATAATATTAATAAACTAAAACTTTTTGTAAAAAGTTTTAAAGAAGTATATTAGCTATCACATCCATAGGCAAACCAATCCATACATTAACTTCTTTGTTTCTGAATGTCCAAGATTTTACAGGCTTTAGTCTGAGTTTATGAAAATAATGTAATTAATATATTTTAATCAATTTATTGTATAAGAATTTATTTTAATGGTTATGTGCTGTAAAGCAGTAATAACCTAAACGTTATTGTTGCAGTTTACTATCAAAAAGAACCAGAAACTATTGAACCAATTGAACAAACCCCTCTTGGAAATCGAAAGGGTGAGTTCAATAAAGTAATAAAGTACATGTAAAATTATATGGAAGTTATACTGTTATAAATGAAGATAAAGTGTGATCTGTAGTAATCCCTTTATTATTTTATTTTTTGACAGGGGTTTTTTCAGTTCCTGGTTTTTTTTCAATTTTTAAGACAAATTTTCACATTTCAATCTTTTGATTTCATTTTTATGGGTTCTATTATTTATTTCAAGTTTCAGTTTTGGTTCATTTCTGTTTTGAATTCAGCTCTTTTTTGTTTATCCCCAAAATCCTCAGTTAAGTATGATATATTTGTCATAATTGAGTCAGAATTTCTATTTACTCCCCTTACTTCATTGAAATAAATATTTGGGAATCGTTTTGGTTTCCATCTTTTTCTTGATCCTGAACTTTATGTACAATAATCATAATACATTGGAATTTTTAGTTATAATTCCCAATGTATTTATCTAATTACAATATATCATATAATCAAATTCATTATAACTTTTTAATTATAGTTTTTTGTTGGGAAGTGGATTTGTGTTTTATCTTATCTATTCAACAAACCTCCCCACAAAATGTACTATATTTTTTGAGCCGAATTTAAGTAAACATAAACCTTTTTTTAATAGTTGTGTCAATATCCCCTAGATTTTGATTCCTTATTGACTTGATTATATTTATTATTCCTCTTCACTAGGAAAAAATTATCTGCTTTAGAACACCATTGATAAATGATCGGAAAACAAATATAGTTAAGTAAAACCCCTTCCTTTGGGTTAAGACTGATAATATTAATATTCACCAATGCCGATTAAATTAAAGAAACCTCACAATCCCTTGAATGTCACACAAGTAAGCAGGTGGGCCAACGGAGTTCCGAGACAATCTTCCTCCCGTTAGGAACAAAGCTTGACCTTGCTCCGTTAATACTTGATGGTGGTCAGTTTTGGTTGCCTGCGTACTTTACCCTAGACATTCAAAACCACTCTATCGAAACATCCAACCTTAATACTTCTTCTACCTTCTTACTTATTATCTTTTTGACCTCGGATTTATTCAATCTTCATCGATCCTTCGACTTTACGAGAATAAGTGGAGAGGAGGCAAAACCTTTCCAGTCGCGCGTACGAGTTGTTCGGTCCCCCTAGCGTGCATCTCTCCGCAACAAAATATATAATATATTATATATATATTTTATATTATATATAATAATATATATATATAATATTATATTTATTATATTATATAATATATTATATTATTTATTAATTATATATGTCGTAGGCAGGATTTCATTTAGGGGGGCAAAGGTTGAGCGATATATATTATTATATTAATATATTATTATATATAATATATTTATATATATATATATATTTATATAATATATATTATATACTATATATATAATATATATATATATATATATATATATATATATATAAATATATATATATATATATATATATATATATATATTATATATAATATATTTATATATATATATATAATATATATATATATATAATATATATATATATATAATATATATATATATAATATATATATATATATAATATATATATATATATATATATATATATATATTAATATATATAGATATATATATATTATATTATATATATTATATATATATATATATATATATATATATATTATATTATAATATATATTTATATATAGAGCTGGGCGTTGCGCCTATGGCGCACTATCAATTCGTTGAGGCGCATAGACGCAACAATTTTTTAAAAAGTCGGACTTACAGCAATAGGCCGCAACAGCCATTCCTCCCTTTGCGCCTATGAGCCGCGCTATGAAACAGGAAACAAAAGCCATTTTTTTTTTACCCTTAAAGGTTAGAACTTAGAAGCAAGCATGGCTAACTTGTTTCATTCTAAAAACCAGTGTAAACTTATTATATAAGTTATATATATATATATTATATATATATATTATATATATATTATTATATATTATATATATTATATATATATATATATATATATATATATTATATACTATAAATAATAATATAGGGAGCAGTACAACGCATACTTCGAAGTGGTTGAAAATAACCTCCCCTTTTTTTTTTTATGGTTGCTACTTTTCTCTTTTGCGTTCAGCATTGTAGTGAATTTTTTGAAAGGGAGTTTCTTATTATTGCTTATGGTCCTATTACCTTTTTCATCATTTTTATGTGTTAGGCCCTTGTAAATTCACTATTTTAAAAGTTTTCTTGTTTTTTTCCTTAAATTTAAAAGAATGTAAGGTAAATATTATTTCTAAACATCAGTGAAAAGTGAGGGGCATGACAGTAATACAAGCCTCGAGTTGAACCAGAAGCAAGAGTGCTGAGGGAGTTTAAAATAAGTGAAGCCGCGGGAAAAGAAACCGGAGATGTTCAGTTTTCCCACTCTCTGGGTAAGTTTGAAACTAGTGGGAATGCAACCTGTATTTATGGAGTTTAAGGTTTAGATTAATGGGTTAAATGAGTGTTTTTTGCCTTGTGCAGGGTGGAATTTATCAGGGGAACAATCGCTTTACTCAGGGAATCAAATTCTAATTGTTGCAGCTTCCTTCAGGGATTTTCCTAAACAACTGGTCCAAAGCCGACCTTCATTAGGGAAATCATTAAGGGCTTCTTCTTCTAAAATTATTGAAGGAAGCTCTCGAACCAAAACTGTTCCAAAATGTTAAGTAAAAAAGTGCGTTTGTATAAATGTTTTATTTACGTTCCGCGGAAATTGCCGCGGAATCAGGAACATTGAAGTACATCCCGCAAACCGGGCAGCGTAGAATCACAGCAGAGTTATTTGTAAACTTGCCATAAGGGGGCATACGGCAAATGATTCGCAGCTGGGTCGTGCCCATAGGGGGACGCTTTGGGTTGTGGCAAATTTCAAACGGTAAATCACTGGCAAACGTCCCATCTTTCTTAGTTTGTAATATTGGTTTATTGTTCTTTAGCGCATGATTTTTTCCCCCCCCGCAAATCTGGCGGATTTCTGAGTTTGAAGTTCAGTTTTTGTTCAGTTGAAATTTATAGTCTTTAAATTGTCTTCCGTTTCTTTATTGTCCCGATAATATTTCAATAGCTTTAAGGAAAAAGGCCCTTGTCAATCAAGGCAACACAAGTAGGGAAATTGTTCATTTAGCGACTTGCTGCGTTGGTAAACTAACTGGCTTCCACCGCCGTGAGGGCCATTAAAAGAGTTGCGCCCTCACCAGGGAGACAGGTACAGCCGGCCGGGTGAATTCACTGAAGTAGTGGGCCCGGGTCTGGACGTTAGGGGCCCACGGGAACATCCGTATGGGTTTTGCCCCTTGCCTCAAGGGGGAACGGGCGCGAATCGTGCGAAGTTCGGGCTGAATCACAACAAATCGATGAAGCCGGGAAAACGGAAAACCGGGGCTTTTTGGAAAGGAATTCCAGGAAGCGCATCACTCCCTTAAGGGAAGTCGGGAACCGGGAAAGGGAACGGGGCCTTTTTTAAAAAAAAAACCCTTCTACGTCCCGTTTTCCAGAATCGGGCGGCTTGAAAAATCCACCCGAGGTTACTTTCACTCTGCGTAGGGATCGAAGTTCGCGAAACGGGAGACGGGCGGGAGCAAGGTTTAAAATCTGTCAAAAGGGTTTCGGTGGTCAAACGGAGCATACGTCCACCGCGGCCAACGAACTAATCCGATACTTATATTCAATCGAAACCCAGTGATAGCTTGTAAAAAGCGGTTTTGGCGAGAGTATCCACGTTTTGGAGCTTCACAACGAATTAACGGGAAGGCCTTAGGAACCCCTCCGCCTCGCTTAATCGCGGCAGCTGCCCAGATTTGCCTTTTGGTCGCGATTCGCCCACAATAATTCTTTTACAACCTTCTCCTCAAGACAACATCATTCTAACCCACTCATTTATCCAATATCATATACACATGATTGTTTAAAGTTAAGTACAACCCCTCTTTCTAGATAACACCTTCACAGACATCCTACTACTCTATTCTCAGTGTGGGGTGGGGACGAAAGAATTGCCCAGACATGTAATGTCCCCCTGCGTGTCGTAGAAAGGCGACTTGGGGTGGCTGCCCTCTACCCTCCTATCTCCCTTTGCCAGGGAATGCCCCTAATATCAGGCCCTCGGAGAAGGTCCCGGTGCTCGGCCGCTAAACGGCTTCTATCTTTCCCGGCGAAACTTGTATAACATCGTAACGGGTTACAATGCGGAATTCCAAGAGCGAAATTCAATGGTTGAGGAGAACAGAGGAGAGAGGGGTTGAATGGAGTGTATTTTAGAAAGGGGCAAATTGATTAATGCTCGCTTTGACTGAACCAAGATGAAAGGAAAAGGTGAAAAATGAGTGGTGTGGTTGTGAATTGGTGTGTGTGCTGGGTGTGGGAAAGGAATCGAGAAGAGGGAGAAAGAAGGAGGTTTGCAATTTTGATGAGTGAAACTGTGGTACAAAGGCTCTTGGTTAGACTTTTGTGTGTGTTGGATTCTGAATTCTATATGGTTTTAAATTTTAAGTTTGAAAAAAGGTCAAGTATGTGTGGTTGTGAAGTATGGTCCATTCTGAGGGGAAACGTGAAGGAGTTTAAAGAATTTTTTTGGGATAATCTTGAATGATGTTTCTGGAATGGGGTGAGTAGGAGTTCATTCATAGTGGTTGGTGGGACCTTGAATGGTTTGGATAGGTGAATCAAAAAAAGGGAGTGGTATAACAGGTGGGTTTTTGGGGTGGCGGGAGGAAAAATGAGAATGGTTAGGAAGGTGATTGATTTTTCTGTGAGGAGAGAGGTATGTGTGTAAGTAATTTTTTCTTTAAACACAAGAGTATCTCATAAGTAAAATACTAGAGTTGTGTAGTAGAGATGGTCATCGAAGTGAAATATGATTGATTTTGTTTTGGTTGAAGAATGAAGATGTTAAAGTATGTGTTAGATGTTAAATCAAGTGAGGGGGTTTTAGGACCATGGGATTTTATTCGTATCATTAAAGTTTGTTTCCTATGTAAAATTAAGGTTTTAGTTGGGGGCTTGGATTGGAGAAGGAACGGTGGAATACGAAAGAATTAGGGTAAAATTAAGAGTTGGAGAGTTAAGTTGAAAAGAACAATAAGGATAAGTATGTTATAAGAGCGCTCGCTAGTAAATCGGTTGAATGTGAAACAAGTTTGAATCACTGAAACCAAATCTGGGGGGCAAATGGAACGGAAGGCAATTGTTAAGTAGTGCAGAAGAAGTTGTTGTGGAATTCTGTGCCTAAAAGTAGGAAGTAAAGAATGTTTAGGGGATGGTGGAATGAAGAGGTTGATGAAAAGCGGTTTAAAGGTCAAAAAAGAGCTCCGTGGGTTGAAAAAGATGTAACTAAAACAAATATGTGAATGAAGGTTCTCATTAGGAAAGTGTTTTTAAAAGTATACAATAAGTAAAAAAGAAGCACTAAAAGGTGCATACGTAGAGAAAACAAGAGGTAAAATGAAACCAGTTTTGGAAGGAGGATTGATATGGGGATTACAGGGTAATAGGAAAGCTCTTCCGGACGGAATGCGCGAAAGGGTTAAGAATGAAGATAAGGGGAATTCTTGCCTTTAGAATACATGAATAGGGATGGTTGCTTTTTCGTAAACTGAATGAAATGGATTTTGTGAGGGCATGTGGAAAGAACACTTCGAAAATCTTGCACAATATTAACAGTAAATGAAGAGGTGGATAGTGAATGTGTTTGTGGGGTTTCGATGGTGGCAAGAAGGAATAGTTATTCTTTGGAGAAGGAGCTTTTCATAAGGGAAAGTAAACTTCTTATGTAAAATGGAAAGTTGAAAGAAAAGTGTAGAAAAAATCCGCAGGTTATAGATGAAAATTCGGATTTGAATGATCGAGAACAGGAAGTTATATCGTGAATACGTATGGAATTGGAATATGTATAAAGCGTTTATGGAGGTATAGTTTCCAAAGGGATTTGGAAGGAAGCGGTAAATAGTAACTTATATAGGGTAGGGAGAAAAAACGGGGAACTGTAGAAATTTATTAGGGGAATAAAGAGTTTATTGAGTGTGTTAGGGAAGGTATATGCTGGTATTTTGGTCGAAAAGAGTGGCGTCGAGGTTAAATGAAGACTTGATTGGTTGAATAACAGGTTACGGTTTTTAGGAGTGGGTAGAGGAAATGTTGTGGATCCAAATCTTTACAAGTTGCAAACAAATGATGTGAAAGAAAATGAGGGAGAAGAAGAAATAATTGTATTTAGTTTTTTTTTTATGGATTTGCAACGGCGTATGATAAGAGGATTAATAGGGAAGCTTTTATGGCAGGATGTTTAGTGGAATATATTGGTGTTTAAAGTGTAGGCTTTCTGAAATGGAAATCAAAAGTTAATGACGATTAGTGGAAGCCGTGTGAAAGATTAATTGGTTATCAATGGTTGGATTGGTTTACGAATTAATAGCGGAAGTTGAGACAGGGTTTTTGTTTATGTCTCCCTTGGTTATTCAATTTTGTATATGTGGGTTTCATGAAAAAGAATTAGAGGTAGGGTGGCAAGGAAGGTGTTAGAATGAATGGAGAATGGAGAATGAGTGGAGGGGGTGCCCTACCTTTAATATGCGGATGATTTGGTTTCTGGTGGAGGCGAGATCGTGAAGAGAGTTTGAGAAATTTGGTAGAGAGATTTGACAGGGGGTGTGTACAAAAGGAGGGGCTTAAAGGTAAACGTGGATAAGAGTAAGGTTTATGGTTGTGAGGTGTGGACTCAGTCCCCTCAAAGTGGTGAAGTTATGTTAGAATTGTGGAGCCAGGCTGGAACAAGTGTCCCTTAGTTTAATTATTTAAGGTATATGTTGGATGGAGAAGGAACGGACGGATGCAGAGGTGTAGTAAGAAAAGTTTGTGACTGGCAGGAAGGCTTGGCTTTGGGTGCAGATTAACATGTTTGGTGAATGTAAAGGGCTAAGTTTCGAGTTGTGCTAGGGTCCCTGTTCATGAGGGATGCCCTGTTACCTGTTGTTTTTTATTGTAATAGTAGTGAGACTATGGTCCTGGAATAAGAAGTATACGATCTAGAAAGTTCAATGTTGGTTAGAGATGGACAAATCTTTAGGGGTGCTGCTAGGTTGCGAGAAAAAAGATTGATAAAATGAAGGGAATGGAACTTATAGAGATTGTTGATGGTGTGAAGAAAGGGTTAAAATAGAGAAATAAAATGAAAGTATTTGAGATGGTTTTGGGGTCATATGGGAAAGGATGGAATGATATATCGGTTGGTTCGCGGGAATGAAGTTATGTTGGGCGAAGTGTGGGTGGGAAACCGAAACCGGCCTGGGGAGAACCGAAGAAAAAGATTTGGAGTCAGTAAACCGAACTGTTTGAAGGAGAAGAAAATGCGAGTTGGGTAGAGGCGATGAAAGAAAAAGGTGTATAACAGGAATGAATGGAAGTGAATGGCGGGGATTTGTGAGGGGGGTATGGTTGTGGCTCAACTGGGCCAAGGGATGAAACCCTTACATAGGATCGATCTCACGATAGTTGAAAGGGGTCCTCGCTGTCCATGAAGCCTTTAAGAGTTGGATTTTCTGACTGCGACCGCAGTTTTCTCACTAATTAGATGGGTAACCAGAGGGGGGCGGTAAGCGGCTGGGCTTCTTTTCAATCTTTTGTCATGTTCCTTCCCTACTTGCTTTTTCTTTTTCCCGATGCTTCCGTCACGCACCATCACTTTCCCCATTCTTGGGAAAAATGAAGGAAAGATTAAAGAAATATATAATATATATTTATTATATTATACTATATATTATATATATTATTTATATATATATTTTATATTACTATATATATTATATGTATATATAATATTATATAATAAATTATATTATTTATATATTATATATTAATTATATATTTAATATATAAATATATATATTAATATATATATATTATATATATATATATATATTATATATTATATATATATATAATATAATTATTTAAATATATATAATAAATATATATATATATATATATATATAATTATATATATATATATATATATATATATATAATTATATTTATTTAATATTATATATATATTATATATATTATTATATATATATAATATATACCATCATCAAAGGTGGGCACCGTTAATGAGAAAAAAGTTAACGCCGTTAATCCTTAATCGTTAACAAAAAAAAAATTTAACGGCGTTAATCAATTAAAGCGTTTATCGGGAAAGAATGTAACGGAAGTTAACTTTACGTTAATCCGTTAACGTTTTAACAGTCTTCAAAATTTGTAGGAATAGTAATAATAATTTGATAATTTCAAGATCTGATAAAGGACAGATAGCAACAGGGGAGGCCAAAGGAAAAAAAATCAATTGATATAATCAACTGATTTTTTTTCACTTAATTTTTTTTTTTCCTAAAAATCATGAATTTTTTTTTTTCTTTAATTTTTTTTGATTATATTATTATATATAATATATATATATATTATATTAATATTATATTATATATATATATATATATATTATATTATATTATATATATATATTATTATATATATTATCATATATATATTATATATTATATTATAGTATATATAGTATATAATATATATAATGTGGAAAAAATCCTAGTTCGCAGATTTGCACATACGAAATTGCATACATTCTCTAGTTTGTTGTTTATATATTACACATCATTTTAAAACTTTATTTTAATAAATATTAAAATTTAACAAAACTAATGAATTAAATAAATATAAACATCGATTCTAATAATAGAGAACCAACCAACAAATCAGGGAGGATAGTTTAACAAACTCAGCCATCACGAAGCAGTCCCATCTAAGCATTTGAAATTGGTCTGTTTTCAGACGAAGCTACTTGCCTAGGACCTTGTTTTTTTTGACATTTTAAGAGTTTACTTAAGTGAAGAAAAGTCATTTTAGTATATTTAAATTTTGTGTAAAAATTAAAATTTAAATCTAGGCAATTTCTAATACCAATGAGCTGCCACTTAAAGGATTTACATCAAATACTTATAGATTTTATACATAGCATTTTAATTGTTCAACTAATATTTTATATATATATTTCAAAAAATTATTCCTCCATTGTACTTATATATATATATATTACTTATTATATATAATAAGTATGTATAGAGTTTAAAGAAATTTGATAATAAATATTTGTTTTATATTGTATATGTATATATTATCATATACTATATTATATATAATATAGTATATATAAATATATATATTGTGTGGATTTTAACTTTCAATTAGAATAAAAACCTAAAATAATATTTAATAGCGAAAGGCCTTTACTTGCTGGTCCCAAATTCCTAACACTAATTTTCAACAAAGGATTTCTGTTTCATAACAGATTCCCTTTTTTTCAGTTTCTGATGTAACATTTACCAATAATACAAATAATCCTTACAAGTCCCGTAACCTCTTTTAAGTTTTGTTTCATTGCATAGTAAGACTAATAGGCCCCTTTAGAATTTTGATTTTTAACATAGATTGAATAAGATCCCTCAAAAATAAATACTAATTCGAACATTAAAAAAAAGTTTGTTGACAATTTAATTTCGCGTGACCTGACGTCACGAATCTGAAAAAAAATCCATTTCCTGATTTTTCCATTTTTTGATTTATATAGAATGAATTAAATTCAATAAATCACTTAAAACATCTAATACCTATATCGACATAAAGAAAAACGGTTTGGTTTTCAAATTAATATTTTCGCAGGTGAACGTCACGAATATCAAAAATAAAAAATAAAAATCCAAAAATCAAAATAATTTTAAAATTTTTTTCTCACACAAAAATCAAAAAAAATTCGACCAATGTTAGTAATGATATTAAGCTATCAACTTTAAATTAATTTTTAGTTTTTTGACCTAGAGATAATTTCCGCTTTTGCCCAAAGAATACTTCCGAAAGCGTAATACTTTAATTAAGATATTAAATAGTATATTATTTGGTAAAAATATAGGATAACTAACACAGTTTTTAGTAACAATATGGTATATTTTTTATAATTACAACGCCTATTAGGCTTCTTCTTAAATAATTTTTCCACTTAGTCACAAAAAGAAGCAAGGTTCAAGTAAGCGAAAAGAAGATAAGTACTTTCCACTGAAACGGACCCAACATCCACTATATCTTTTTTTTTTTTTTCTTCAGCGAATATGAGAAAAAACATCCATAGAAAAAACATGTTTAATTTACTAAACGGGACAATAATAACCGTGGAAAGAATCAAACAATTTTGAGCCATTTGAAAGAAGCGTTTTAGGAAATTTTTGGAAAAAAAGTTTTTATCTGTTTATCGATAATTAAAATCTTTAAAATCTGTATAAGAAAGTATATTTTATTAAAACTCGTAAATTAGGTACGGTTAAATCGATGTAGGGGAAAAATTCTTAACCGTCGTTTAACGTTTTTAATTTCACAAATGTTAACTCGTTAATAGTCCGTTCGTTACTTTTTTCGAAATTAACGAAAGCCTTAAAAGTTAACGAGTAAATTAACGGATTAACGCTTTAACACGTTAATGCCCACCTTTGTGTTGTGTTGGTTGTGTTATATATTATATAATATATATATTATAAATATTATATATTATTTATTAATATATATTATAATATATATTATAATATAATATTATATATTATATATATATAATATATATATATTATATATATCGGTTAATATATAAATAATATATTATATATATATATTTATATATATATTCTTTCCTTCACCTTCCTCTTGCCCCAAGATTGGGGGTAAGTTGCTCGTACAATGCATCGGAAAAGAAAAGCCGTAGAAGAGAACATGACACACGTCGAAAAGAAAGCCCAGCCTTACCGCCCCCTCTGTAGCATAAATTGTGAGAGCTTCGTCAAGACAAGAAATCCCCCCTAAGAGCATCTGACCTCGGCGACGGGACCCCTCACTATGGTAAATCGTCAAATTGTAAGGGTTTAATCCCCTGGCCCAGGTGGGGCCACAACCATGCCCCATATTCTTTACAAAACCCGCCTTCTCCTCCTACTCATTGCACCTTTATTTTCCGCCTCTGCAAACTCACATTTCCTCTCCTTCAGACATTTCGTTCACCGACTCCATCCACTTTTTCTCTTCGGTCTCCAGCCGGTTCGGTTTTCCCAACAACTCACCCTAATTACCACTCGCCTTTAACCAACCGCTATCATTCTCCCTTTCCAATGACCAAACCATCTTCAAACATACTTTCCATTTATGTCTCTTCATTTTTACCCTTTTCTTCCAACAATCACACATCGCTCCTAATATCGTTTTCATTCACTTCTCTTTATCAATTTCTTCCTCAACACCTAGCACACCCCTAGATTGTTCCATCTGAACACATTGTGAACTTTAGATTTATACTTCTTAATTCCAGACCATAGTCTCACTACCATACAATAAACCAGGTAACAACATACCCCCCCATGTAAGACCCTAGCACACTCCAGACTTAGTCTTGCATTCACCAACGATTTATTGCACCAGCCACCTCCTGCCATTCAAAACTTTTCCTTAACTAACAACTCCTGCCCTCGTTAGTTTTAGGACTTTTTGATCATATATTTATTACCCTAAATTTTTAAACTCGGACACTTGTCTAGCTGCTCACCCATCTAACATACTTCACACTGAGGAGTGTCCCCACTCACAACCATAAACCATAACCTTACTCTTTATCCACGTTTACTTTCAAGCCCTCCTTTCACAACACCCCTGCCAAATCTCTCTACCAATTCTCTCAAAACTCTCTTCAGATTCGCCCAACAGAACCAAATTCATCCGCATATAAATAGTTTAGGCGCAACCCTCCCACCAACTCATCTCCACCATTCTAAACCATTTTTCCCTGCCATCCCCACCTCAAATTCTTTCATAACCCATCCATAAATACAATTTGAATAACCAAGGAGACATAACACAACCCCTGGTGCCTTACTCCGCTATTAATCCTTAAACCCAATTCACCATTGCACCAATTTATTTCCTTACACACGCCTTCACTATCGTTCCCATAACATACTTCTTTGATTCCCTTTCAGAAGCCTACACCACACATATATTCACTAACAACTGCATGAAAATAACGCTTCCCTTATTAACCTCTATCATCACGCGCCTGTTTTTGCCAAAATCCATAAAGAACTAAATACAATTTATTTCTTCTTCTCTCCCTCCATCTTTCTCAATCATTTGTTTAATGTAAAGATTTTGATCCACCACACTCCTCTACCACTCCTAACGCACCTTGTGTCTTCCTACCACATCAGTCCCCCTCATCACTGCGACCGCCTCCCTTTTCGACCATACCAGCAATAAATACCCTTCCCTAACAACACTCCAATACAACTTATTCCCCTTACTAATTCTTACAGTTTTCCCCTTTTCTCGCCTTACCCTTATAACCAAGGGTACTATTACCGTCTCCTCCAATCCCTTGAACTAATCCTCCATAAACGCTTTTTTTACACAACTTCCACTTCCAAACCAAATCAATCACCATCTCGCACTGCTCTGATCATTCACTAGTAATTTCATCTATACTGCAGAATTTTAACCATTTTTCAACTTTCTCACCCTACCCATTACCTCCTCCTTACTCATAACCTCAAACCCAAAATACCTATTTCCTTCTTGCACCATCAACAACCGTACACATCTCACAAACACCTCATCATTAACTGTTTAATATTGTTGCCAGATTTTTTCGATGGTGTTTCTTTCCCACACTCCCCCACAAACTCCCATTTATCACCTTACACAAAAAGGCCCTCCCTATTTCATTTCTAAGCAGATTCCCCCTTATTCTCAATCTTAACCTTTCTTTTCGCGCTTCCTTCACAGAAGACCTTTCCCTATTTCCCTTGTATGCTACCCCTCATCTCATCCTCCTTCCAAACTGTTCATTTACCTCTTTGTTTTCTCCTACGTATGCCCCACCTTATAGTATTTTTTCTTTTTTTCCTTCCTTATATAATTTTCAAGCTCGCTTTCTTTTGATAACCTTTTGCGCTTCCTTTTTTAGTACTTTCAACCACGCTTTTTTTACCTTTAACCGCTTTCATCACCTCTTCCTTCCACCACTCGCTGTTTATTACTTCCTTCTTTAGCACATCCACACACTTCTTTGCACTACTAACATTGCTTTCCTTTCATTTTTGCCCCCAGTTTTTGCTTCAGTATCAACCTGTTCACATTTCAACCGTTTTAACTAGCGAGCGCTCCTTACAATACTTTTGTTCCTATTGATCTTTGCACACCTTTAATTCTTCACTCTTTAATTTTACCTACTTTCCTTTCGTACTCACCCTTCCTCGTCATCCCAAGCCCCACTAAACCTTAATTTTTAGACATAGAAAACAAACCAATAATATGATCCGATATCCCATTCCTAAACCCTAATGATTTAACAATCCAAAGCACAAATAATTCAACAATATCCTTCCTTCACCCAACAAAAACTAATTCAATAATACTTTTCCCTTCGATACATCTCTAACCTACACCAACTCTAGTAATACTTATGAATACCTCTTGTGTTTAAAGAAGTATTACTTACACCACATACTCTTCTTCACAGAATGCCATCCACCCCTTCGCCTACGATTTCTCAATTTTTCCTCTCACCGCATCCCAAACCACCCTGTTATACCATCCCTTTTTTTTGATTACTCACCAATCCAACCATTCAGGTCCCCAATACTATCAATCTGAAGCTCCACTCCTCACCCCATCCTAGAAACATCTTCCAGATTATCCCAAAAATCTACTTTCTTTCTTCTAACGTCCCCCTCAGATGGACCCCATACGTCACAAACCACAGCCATACCTTTGACGCTTTCAAACTAAATTTAAACCAATTAGAAATATCTTAGGACTCCACACATCAAAGGGGTCTACCATAGCTTCAACCACAGGTTCCACACTCAATCCAATTGGCACTCCTTCCTTTTCCTCTTCCTCATTCTCTTTCACACCAGCAGCACTTCATTTCCACCATAACACCAATTTAATTTTCACCCTTTTCCCTTTCATCGTTTGTTTCAGTCACAGCGAGCCCATCAAATTTGCCCTTTTTCTAAATACACCATCAACTTCTCCTCCGTCTCCTCACATTTTTATTCCCCTCTGACCATTCCATTGTAACCATACGAATTCATACAATTTTCGCCGAAAAGTTTTAGAAGGTCCCGTTTTACGCGAAATCACGACTTCTTTCCCGAGGCCTGACATTAGCAATTCCCTTTGCGAAGAAATAGATTTTGGTAAAGTAAGCAAGCCAACCAACTACAACCGGCCCCTTATCGAGCTTCTACGCACGCAGGACATACGATTGTTTGGGAAATTCTTTTCTCCCCCTCGCACACGGGATGATTGAAGTTAGTAGGGATGTCTGTAAGGGTGTTTTTATCTAGATATGGGGTTGGTGTACTTTTTTATGTGTTAATATGATTATGTGGGAATTAACATGGTGGTTTTAGTAAAATATGTTTGCCCCTGGAGGATGAGTTGTTGTTGTGAAGAATATGAAAACGCAAAAGAGAAAGGCGCACCATTTAAAAATGGGAGTAAAATTTTTCATCGTTCGAGTTGCCCGTGTACTCTCCTCATATATATATAGTATATATATATATACTATATAATATTATATATTTATAATATTTTTATTATTATATATTATATAATATATATATAATATATTACCGTATATATATTATATATTATATATATATTATTAATATATATATATATAATATATATATATCTATTATTATTATCTTAATATTAACTAGTTCAGTAGTTCTTAACTAACAAATAAAATGGCAAGAATTCCTAATCTAAAATTGCAACTTCTGCAGCGCTCGCGCTGGACCTCCTGGGGGAAAAAACCATGGACAAGGACATGGGGGAGGAAGAGGACTTGTAGATATTAGTTACGGTGTTTTTTAATTAAAAATTTAATAAACGTGTTTTTTCTTCTTATAAACAATCATTGCTTCTTAATTTAGCGCACCTAAAGTTTGCTTTTGCAAAATATTTTAGCCCGAACAGAGCCACCGGCCGGCGGAAAAGTCCGCAGGCGCATAGGCCCCGCATTTGATGTGGACAAAAAATATAATGGGCATAGGCGCTAGGCGCAACTTAGGTACCCGGCGGCATAGGCCCGCAGGGGGCAAACTCAAAAAAATTCTAGGCCCCGCCCAGCTTTCTGGATTATCATATTATATATATATATATATATATATCATATATATAATAATATATATATATATTATATATATATATACATAATATATATTATATATATATTATATATATATATTTTAATATATATATATATATATATATATATAATTTTAAATTTGGCTTTGACGCAAAAACGATATTTGCACAACAGCTCAGTTTGATTTTCAAGTCAAACTATGAAAAATCGAAACACATTAAAACTCTTTAGAAAAAAATGTAAGTTTATAATACGTTAGTAATTCGTAATTAACTTCTTCATTATCCTTAATCGATTTGATTGTTCTTTTTCAGTTTTTTTCTACTAATAAATAATTAAAAACTTAAAAACGTCGTTCCCTGGCCAAACTATAAGGTTTTCCATTTTTTTTATTTTGCCAAGATTTTTTAAAGGTGGGACAAGTGCCCCCTGCCCCCCCCCCTGTATGCATAGTATTTAGTATATAATATATATATAAATATTATATATTTATATAATATTATTATATTATATATATATATATATATTATATATATATATATGTAAACGGGAGTCCCGTTGTCCGCTACCGCAAACGTTAACTTTGTTCTTTGTTGTGTGATTTTAATATTATTAGTAGAAGTGTAATTTTTTTTATCCTTTTTCATGTTTTTTTTTTAATAATAATTACTCAGAAATATCAGGTAACATTGAAAGTTTTGGTGTAAAAATTCAGCGTTATCAGAAAGTTTGGCCTGAATATAGGGACCCTAAAAAATCAACTTAAATAATCCATCTGAATTATTTCTAATATGTTTAAAGTTTAGCATAAGTTTTTCATGATCATTTATGTCCCTTTTAATATTTTTGGTTTTATTTATTAATGTATTTATAATCAATTTATTATGAATTAGCTTGTATTACCTCAATATATATATATTTTTTACTTTTAGTTATTTGAAAATTGATTAGTTTTTTCTTTGAGTTGTTTCCTAGTTATATTATAGATGCCCAGTGCAATAAACTTTTAAAAACACTCATGTGAATTGTCGAATATTATAAAAAATCAAAGAGAAATAATAATAATAGTGTGTTGTCCGATGCCACTACAAGATACAAAAACAAGCTTTTCTTGTGGTGTCCCATAGGAGTGATTTTCCTATTTAATGAAGGTTAGTAGTGTGTATATATTATATATTATATATTATATTTTATATATATATATATATATATATATATTATTATAAAAATATATATATATTTATATATATATTATTATATTTTATATATAATATATATTATATTATATAATATATAATATAATATATTATATATATATAAATATATATATACGGATAATATATTAATAATATATATATATATATATTATATATATATATATCATATATATATCTATATTATATAATATTATATATAATAAATATTATTTATTTATAATATATATAATTATATAATATATATAATACCTGTATTATATATATATATATATAATATATTTATATACTATATAATATATATATTATTATATATATATATATATTATATATATTATAAATATAACTAGTTCAGTAGTTCTTAACTAACAACATTAAAATGGCAACTATGGCCTCTTGACAATTTGCAACTTTCTGCAATGCGCTCGCGCGGACCCCCCTGGGGGACAAACTGGACCACAAGGACATGGGGGAGGAAGAGGGGAACTTGTAGATATTTTTTTTGGTGTTTTAAATATTACAAAAATTAATAAACGTGTTTTTTCTTCCTTATAACAATCCATGCTTTTATAGCGCCAACTAAGTTGCCTTTGCAAAAATTAATTTAGCGAACAAGGCACCCGGCCGGCGAACGTCGCAGGCCCGCATAGGCCCGCATTGATGTTTGGACAAAAAATATATGGCAATAGCCGCCTAGGCCACTAGGTCCGGCGGCATAGGCGCAGGGGCACTCAAAAAAATTATAGGCCCCGCCCCCAGCTCTGATATGAATACTAATAAATATATATATTAAGTATATTATATTATATATATATATATATATATTTATATATATATATATATATATATATATAATATATTATATATATTTAAATTTGCCTTTGACGCAACAAACAAGATATGCAACACAAGCTAGGTTATTTCAAGTCAATATTGAAAACGAAAAACCACATTTAGACTCCTTTTAGAAAAAATGTAAGTTTATAAATACGTTTAGTAAATTCGGTAATTATACTTCCATTATCTTATCGATTTGTGTATCTTTTTCAGTTTTTTCTACTAATTAAAAACTTAAAAACTTTAAAAAAACGTCGGTCCTGGCAAAACCATATAAGGTTTTCAATTTTTTTTTATTTTGCAAAGAGGTCACTTTGTAGGGGATTCTATTGCCCCCCTGCATAGCCCCCATTATTAATATATATAGCTATATAATTATATATATATATATATATATATATATATATTATATCTATTAATATATATATATAATTATATTATATATTTATATATTATATTATATATATATATATATTATATATATTTTTTACGGTATATGAAAAGTGTTGTAGGGAATATATTCTGGTATTTTGGTTGAAAGCAGGTGAATCCGAGTGGACTGAAAGGTTGATTGTGAAGACAGGGTGCGTTTAGAAGTGGGTATGATGTTGTGTTATCAAATCTGTTAACAAATTGAAACAATGAATTGAAAAAATGAGGGACGAAGAAGGAATAAATTGTAATTTAGGTTTTATTTATGGATTTACAACGGCGTATGATAGAGTTAATTAAATAACGGGAAGCTCTATGGCAGTTGTTAGTAATATATGGTGTTGGTGGGTCGACTCCTGAATTGAAGGCAAAGAATATATGGAGATAGTGAAGCGCATGCATAAGAATAAATGGAGTAGAAAGTGATTGGTTAAATATTAATAGTGGAGTGAGAAAGGGATGTGTTATGTTTCTTTGGTTAATTCCAATTTTTTTTTATATGGATGGGGCATGAAAAGAATTAGAGTGGGGTGGTAGCAGATTGCGTGTGAAATTTGAATGAAAAAAATGGAGCAAGAGTGGAAGGGGCCCTACCTATTATCTGCGGATGATTTGGTTTTGTGTGGCGGAATCTTGAAGAGAGGTTCTGAGAGGATTCCGTAGAGAAGATTTGGCCAGTGTGCAAAAGAGGGGTTTGAAAGTCGTAGAATAAGAGTAAAGGTTTTATTGGTTTGTGAGTGAAGGACAGTCCCTCGGTGTGAAGTTATTTTGATGGTGATCAGCTGGAACAAAATGTCTGAGGTTAAATTATTTAGGACTATATGTTTTGGTGATGAAAGTGTAGTAAGGAAAAGTTGTTGAATGGCCAGGAAGGTTTGGCTGGGTTGCATATTAAATTCATTTGGTGGATGTATAGGGTGGCCCCCCCTAAGTTTCAGAGTTGCGCCCTAGGGTCTTACATGAGGGGTATGTTGTAACCTGTGATGAATTAATGTATAGTAGTGAACTATGGTCTTACGGAATAAGAAGGTTATATCAATCTAGAAGTACAATGTTGTTTTCGATGGTTAAATCTTTAGGGTGTGTTTTTTTGTTGTGAGAAGAATTGAATAAAATGAGAAATAAACGTAAAATTAAGAGAGTTGTGTTGATGTGGAAAAATGGGTACATGAGACAGAATAATGAATACTTAATTGCAAATTGCGTTTTAGTCATGGTGGATCAAGCTATTGCAAAAGTGATGAATTGCCTATTACAGCCTGGCTTTAAGGATATTTGAAGTGTGCTGGAAATCGATCCGGTCCTTTGGGAGACCCGAAGAAAAAGTGGAACTGAGTCAGTAAAGGAATGCTGGGAGACAAATGAGAAGTTTTGGCAGAGGCAAGAGAAAAGGTGCATAATAAGAGTGAATGGCGGAAGTTTTTTGGTGGAGTTGAAAGTAAGATTGGTTTGTGGCCCCACTCTGGGGCCAAGGATGGAACCCCACATTGACGAGATGCCATAGTGAGGGTCATCGTCGGTCCCGTGAAGCTCCTAGGGTGGCGATTTTTGTCTGACTTGCGACGAGTTTTTCTAAAGGTATAAAGGGGCGGTATGGCGTTAGCTTTCTTTTTCGCTTACTTCATTTCTTTACAAACTACTTTTTTCTGTTTTCCGAGTGCATGTTAAGCAGCCTTACCCCATCTTTGGGAAGGGAAAGGTTGGTTGATATTTATATTATATATATATAATATATATATATATATATTATATATATATATATATTATATAATGTTATTGTTTATTATATATTATATATTAATATAATATTAATATATAATATATATATATATATATAATATAATATATATCATTATATATATATATATATATAATATATATATATATATATAATAATATATAAAATCTATATACACTTAAATATGTATTAATTGTTATTGTTTGGGTTTGGTACTTGAAGATATAATAAACATATTTTAATTTATTTCTAAAACTCTTCGTTATTTTTGGTGAGAATTTTGGTACAACCAATCAGTCCCCTATGCCCGAGCTTTGAGGGGAAAGCTGGAAGGAAAAAAGATTTAGTTTTAATAAGTGAAAAATAAAAAGTGTTAGCAGTAATAATTGTTTTTTTTTCAATCAAAATTAGAAAGATATACAAACTTAGGAAATAAATGAATCCCTGCGAATAGGAACCTATATTCGGAGCTGGTAAATCTTCTAAAAAGAGTACTTTGAAGGAGAGACACGCTAATCTTTTTAAAAATTCTCTTTGTTTTCTTAGACTGTGCCTTCCTATAACGAAGCCCGTTTTAAAACGCGAAGCCCTAGGCCAACATTTTTAAGCACCCGCAATAGAAAGAAGGCATCATTTATACCATAATTCCTCCCAGATTGACTCTACAAAATGGAAGTGATTATTAAGTAAGAATTTTTCTTAATAACTTACGACAAATTATTTTGGTCGAACCAGGTTATGTTTCTGTCCAAAGTTAACTTAGAAAAGCGTGGTATGCCTATCAATCAACAAGCTGAAGAAGTGATTTACGTTTTTTTTTGCATAACGTCTTAAAAACAAAAATTATATTACATTATTACATTATCTCTGGTAATCACAAATCCTCCAAAGAAATGAAAAAAATGGAAGGTTTATTTAACATGCATATTGAAAAGTAACACCAAAGTTTTTTTTTCCACTTATACTTATGAAACATTTTAATATTGGACAACATTCTTAATAGCAGCTGCCAAAAAATGACAATAAAAATTTGTTCTCCAGCTCCAGCTCCAGCTCTACTTTAAAAATTGGCAAATCTTTTTTTTAATTCAAATTATTTTACTTGTGCCCATATAAGAAATGCTGATAATTAATTATGAGTATTTGAAAGTCAATAATAAATACCTGTTTGTTTGTGAAAATAACCCGATTTTTATTCATTTTATTCTTCTTCTTTTTTTTTCCTGTGATATGGAAATTAATTTTTTCGGGGGAAACAACTTTGAACTGAGCCCAATATGTCCTTTGATTTTGGTTAAATAATTTAGAATTTTATTATTTTACAACATAGAGATATCAATCTTGATTTTCCTCTTTGGGGAAGTTCTTTTTCAATTATTTCCATACTGAACTGGCTTTTTTAGAGGTTTCTTTTTAACTGCATTAGTTTGTAATATAGGAACAATCAATTGGAGAAATGTGACATGTTATTTTTCCATTTCAAATTTACTTCGGAATTATCCAACTGGTTTTTAGCATCAGTTTTGTTTTTTTGGAGGTTTTTCAACATTAATTGCATAAATGGTAATCGTAGAAACGTTTGAACATGTGATGCTTATTTTTTTTTTTTTTTTTTTTACTTTTTTTATTTATTTTTTTTTTTTTTTGTTTTTTTTTTTAATTTTTTTTTTTTTTTTTTTTTTTTTTTTTTTTTGTGTTTTTTTTTTATTTTTCTTTTTTATTTTTTTTTTATTTTTTTTTTTTTTATTTTTTTTTTTTTTTTAATTTAAATTTATTTTTTTTTTTTTTTTTTTTTTTTTTTTTTGGCTTTTTTTTTTAATTGACACTTTAATAACTTTCAACATCCAGCTGGTTTTTAGCTTCTTTTTGCTTTTTTGGAGGTTTTTTCAATTGCATTAGTTGATAACACAGAACAATCAGCTGGAAAATGTGAATGCTTATTTTCCACTTTTGATGTACTTAGGTGATCACCATATGAGACTTCAATTACTTCAATATCCGATCGGTTTTTAGCTTCAGCTTGTATTTTTGGAGGTTCTTTAATTGAATTAGTTGATAATATAGAACAATCAGCTGGGAAATGTTTACAAATCATTTTTGATGCATTCAAGTTATCAAAACCTGATACACTATTTAGATTATTACACAACATTTTCTTAACTTTTTTTTTCCTCCTTTTCTTTTTTTTCTTACTTTTCTTTTCAAGAGGTTCCTCAATTGTATCACAGGATACTATCTCACAATCAACTTGTAAATGGTTACTTTTTGTTTCATATCCACTATTGTAAAAAAAATCTTTTTCATCATTGTTCAACTTTGCTTCACAACCAGTTTTGGCATAATTGAGTTTTAAACCTGTAAGTACATCATAGAGTTAATTTTCTAACTTTGAAAGATAGTAATAAAATGTTACTGTAAACTAATAATAACCTTATAATTTAGCAGACTAAGGAGCTCATAGTTAAAAGAAATAAAAATTTTGTAACAGTTTGCTTTATAGAGAAATATATTACTTTTCACTAACAACAAGAAAATAAACCATACATGTGAACAAAGTATTTCAATTCAGTTTAAAACATACTTTCTTACATTCCGTCAAAGCTATTTTTATCAACTGAAATTGATTACAGATGAAAACTTTTATAGGAGATTAATTTGATTTAATCCCCTATAGTTAGAGGCACTAAAATTTTAAAAATTGTTTGCAAGTTTTAATTGATAAAGTGAAAAGCGTAGACAAATAAATTTGGAACTGATACATGGGTACAAAGGGTTTTTCCATCTTGGTATATCAATAGGTATATAATTCTATATAACAAATAGTTCTTTCATCAATTCTCAGTTACAGTTTCAAGATCTTTGGTGAAGTTCATGTCCATATTAAGTGTTTACAAAGTAGCTTTCATAACACTTGTTCAGCTATTTTTTCAATAATGTAAAATGTTAAAAATTTAATATTGGTGTAAATTAGTTTATTAATGTTACTAGCATAAATATGCTAACGACAAGCTTCTCTTAAAAAATTTCTCAACAATACATCATATTTTTAAACATAAATACACAAATAACATTATTTAGATAACCCCAAGCGTCTGTTTAGATTATAATGTTGTTTCTTTTTTTCTCCTCCTAGTTTAACATTATTTGTTTTTAACTAAAACGTAGAACATGAAGAGAAAAAGGCGGATTTCCCCAGGCAATTATTGATTAATTGACGGAAAGAATTGTTTATTTCCTGTTTGGAAATTAATTCTTATATATTAGTATATGGTTATAATATACCTATAATACTTATATAATATAGTATAATACTAATATATAGTATATATAGTATACACATAATAGTATAAGTATATATATACTAGTATAACACTTATATATATATATTATACTTTATATATATAGGCAATATATATATAATATATTATTATCAGTATTTGTTATGATTCGACGGGAGTCGAGGTAAAGACGCGAGTAAACCGAGAAGGAGAAGCGAGTAGAGAAGGAGAAATCATCAGAGGGAAGACTGGGGAAGATGGTAGAAAAGGATCTGGAGTGTTTATTGAAAGGTACAATAAAATTCTGAGAAGGCAAGCAACATTTATGCTTTGAAATTTGTGGTTTTCAGAAGGTGGTATTGAAGTTTCAGTTTTTGGTTGAAATAACTAGTAAAGAAATATGTTTTTAATGAGTAGAAATTTGCAAAAATTTTAAAGTTTGATTAATTTTTGTTACATATCGTTTACAAATCTGAGATGGAGGAGCAACATATTTTCGGTGCAACATTTCTTTTAATAATTTGAAATGAGATTTTAAAGAAACAAAATTGCTTTTTTTTTTTTTTTGGGAAACTTTATAATCTCTAATACGAATTGTGGGACAGCTGAGCCATTTTGTTGGAAGCTGCAATCTCAATCATTCCGTTCGATCATATGAAGGTTTCTTCGTCTGGTAGCAGTGGCTGAAAACCCCTCTTATATTAACTTGATCATGTTTTCAGATGGTGTTGAATAAGAGATAAACCATTATCAATCACCAACGGCACTCTGACCTGTGCAGGGATATGTGACCATGATCAGCATTATAAACCGATAAAATAAATCTAAAAATAGTATACTAACATATACTATAGTTATACTATATTAACAATCATAATAATATTATATTTTATATACTATAGAACGTATATTCAGTATGTATAAAATAAACAGTATAATATATATATTATATATGAAATATAATATATATACATAACATATTATATATATATATTATACTATATATTTATTATTATATAGTATATGTATAATATATATATCAATATAATCTAAAACATCTGAATATAAGAATTATATTTGGGTTCCTCACAGACCTAGCTATGAATAATATCCAGTGATATGATTAATATATATATACTATAGAATAAATATTCTAAGTATATATATTATAATACAATATAGTAAAGTATATATATATACTATAGGGATTAATAATTAATAATACTATATATATTAATATATCATATATTATATATATTTTATTAAATTAAATATTAATATTCATTCTTATTATATTATCATATATATATACTCGATATACTTGAATAATAAGTGTAGATATATAAAACTAAGGTATACTATTATATATATAACTAGTGTCGTATATTATATATATATACTAATACGATATATATATAATATAATATAATATACATATATATATATACAATATAAGTTTTATATAATATATATTAATAGCAATATATATATATATACTATTAATCGATAATACTAATATATATATAGTAATATATACATATATCGTATATTATATATAATATTCATATATACTATAACTATATCTAATTATATACCTAGAAGAGAAAAGAGTTATAAGTTATATATATCATAATATAAATATAATATATATAGTTATAATATAATATATATATATATATTTAATATATCTAATATATATATATATACTAATAAAAACATTATATATATATATCATATTAGTAATGTATATATATACTACTCATCATATAAAGTATGATATATATATACACGAGTACAGTTATATATATATATTATAATATATAATATATTATAATATAGTAATATATATTATATACATATATAGATATTAATATATATATATAAAAATATTTTCCTATTGGTCTTAAACTATTTTAATAATCTGTAACTAATTAATATACCTTACTAGCTTCATTGGTAACAAGGCGATTTGTAAAATGTATAAATGATATATTTAATTATTATTATATATATAATATATGTTAATGACACGTGCCGACCCTGCTTGCGATTGAAATATCCATCAAGTCATAACCACTAGCTTTTAGGCTCCTGGATTCTTCCCAAGATGGCCCACGCTCTGCTATCTTAATATAGTAACACTATTATACATTACTATATTGTTAATTATATCATAATGCTAACCGCTATGACTATTATACTAATATTCTATATATAAATATATAATATATATAATATATATAGATTATATATATAGCGTCACGAGAAGAAGAGAGTGGCGAAGCAAAAATTTGCTCTGTCCTCCCGAAACTTGGATACTCAGAAATCAAAGATAGGAATTTCCAATTTGAACAGTTTCCATTTAACGACTTTTTTGAATGCGGTTAAGGCTTTATATAATATATATAAGTAGTATATTATATCAATATATATATATAATATATATAATACTATATAATATATATATATTATCTATAATAGTATAATATTACATGATATTTATCTAACAACTGCCGTAAATATATTATACATTCGCCAAGACCCCCTTCTTACTTTTGGGTTTGTTTGGACTTAAGGACACCCTCTGTGAGGAGTGGATACCGACGGAGTTTAAATATAAGAATTTCTACATTTGACTTTTTTTGCAAAGTTCATTTTGGAAGAAAATAAAGTGAAGTATACTTAATACTATAATAATAATGAATAATGAATGAATACTAATAGTTGAAATAAGATAATAAATAAAAATATAAATCACATAATAATAATAATAATAATAATAATAATAATAATAATAAAATAATAATAATTTCTGAAAATGTATTTTTTTTAAGTCTGAAAAAGAAGTGAGTGGAAGATACAATTCAGAAACGGTTTCGGAAAATGTCTTTTGAAAAAACCGAGGAATTGAAGTTTGTTTCGCAGATGTTCCACTTTTTTTTTTTTATTGTATTTTTATTTTATTTTTTATTTTTATTATTTTTATTTATTTTTTTTTTTTCATTTCTTTCTTCGGTATTTCATTGTCCTTTTACAGGTCGAAAGATCTGATGCTTTTATAGTTTAATTTTCAAATTTTTTTATTGCAGAATTTTCGAAATATATTTTTTTGAATTCCATGAGTCCAGAGCTGCGGAACCTGTATATTATTCTTGTCGGCTCCGGTCGCGGTCCGGTCCAGCTCAACACTTATGGTATATTACTTAGCAAAATAATTATTTTTATGCCCATCCACTACAGCTCCTCAATACCACTTCTGCTACATTCATACAAAAGCATACAACTCAATGACCCAACCAAGTTCCCATGGGCTATGGATGCTTGATTCTCTTTTTTTTCTTGTTTGTTTCTAAAATATAAAGATAGCCGACCACTTTTCCTCAGCTTTAACTATATAATTATTCTTTGTTACATAAAATACTAATAAGAAATTACCTACACACTCGTTCTTAATACAATATTAATAGTGTATATATGTTTATGTACTTTTTATTACTAGGGCATTAAAGGTTATGGATGTCACAATGTGGATACAGATATTTATGTATGATATTTATAAACTGTGGATACGGAAAAATCACAAGTTGTAATACCAAGCGGATCAGCATGTTTGACATTGATCTGAATACTTTTAAATATCAGATTTTGAGTGAAATTACAACTGTTATAGCGCTACGAAAACCTACTTAAAATGTAGATAAATTGTAATTAAAATTTTTCTTTAAAGTTTGACGTAAACTTACAATTTGGAACAAGATAATCAATAATAATAAATAATTAATAATAGTAATCACTCAACTAATAAAATAATAGATATCTAATAATATATAATAATAATCAATAATACAAAATGATAATTTAATAATAATACAATAAAAACTATTAAGTCAAATATAATAATATTATAAATTATTTACATAAACTTATATTAATAAATTAAATAATTATTTATAATTCTAATTCTATTGCTAATAATAATATCTATAGGAAACTTATATTACGTTATATAAATCAATTCTAATTCTAATAATAATAATAATAATAATAATAATAATAATAATAATAATAATAATAATAATAATAATAATAATAATAATATAATAATAATAATAATAATAATTCTCTTAACGGATTTATTCAAAAATTAGCTTATGTCATATATATTTCCTAATGTTATTAACTTTGATGACTCCCATGGTATTTGAGGTAGGAGTTCTGCCCTCAAGATTTTCTTAAAGTTTTACAAGCCGCTCTGCTTTACAAAATAATCCTTCCCTCTCCTCTCAATTTTATAGAGATACATACATTACTTGCCTAATTTAGAAAATAGTTGGGAAAATGAAATTTACTGTAAGCAATTACCTCGATATTTTAACACAAATGGTACACTTAACGATTTTCAATTTTTGTTACAAAAAAAACGGGTTGTCAACATATCTATGTAACAAATTATTTATTAAAATCTGGAAGTAAACCTTCGTTCACTTTTTATTATTTAAGGTTCAAGTAAATTTTCGAAGCAATGGATAATGATATACCTCACTTCTTCTTTGCAAACAATATATGAATTTTGTAAAATGACATACCCAGATACCCTTGATCAAATTGTTGTTAGGCAAGGTCAAACACATACATTTATTCAACAAGAGTTGGGGGGAAAAAATCAAATCCAAATATACAAAATATATTTATTACATAACTATTAGTAACTGAAATAATTTTATTAAATAAATAGTGTAGACTTAAACCGATCGAGCGTTACAAACTTTGAAAATCATCTTGCAAGTCAGTGGTGTACGAAGGGAGGGAGTTGATGGGCTATAGCCCTCCCACCACCGAAATTTGGAGATAATTAAAATTGCATCAAAATTTTCAAATGAATTAATAGAAAGAGAGTAAAACCCCAGCC